>JAQGCC010001115.1:0-26543 GCA_034698905.1 Xestoiulus laeticollis | reverse complement strand
TATGACGTCACGAAAACTGGCACAATGCCTAAGGACAGAGGTTTAGTGCCTAATGCTTTACAGTGTAAAGCAGCCTTTACGACCAAAAAACTGTAATTTTAGATTTAAAAAATGCATTGATAGTGTCAACGTATAAGCCTGCAACGTTTCTGCTATACATTTTTGCGTTTGCTTCGTTTGATGAAAAGTCAAGGAATTTAAGTTTTATTTCTGGGTGAACCCTGCACATGCAAGCTGTTTAATTACTGAAACCTTTTAACGACGCCCGAGGCGTTAGGTCAATGGACGTCTGGTCACTCTGGAAGGGAAGATTGTGCACGCTAATTCAAACCTTTCTAATCAGTGTGGCCATTGAGTATTTTCACCGTTGACCTTTTGGTTGCCAGGAAACGTACGAGCACATCAGGTGTTCAGGAAACCCTTCGGGTTTTAGGGGTGCGGTGGGGTTAACTCGTTCGTAATCCACTGTCTCGCCCACTCCATACTCGATTGACCAAGTAAGGACTTAATCCCACACTTGCTTCATTCTCAATGTTGGCACCTACTTGTGGAGGTGTACGAAAGCAGTTGTTCGGCCTCCTCCCCCACATTCACTCTCTAATTTATACAAGTGAAAAACCGGTACATGTAATTGAAGTCTTATTAATAGCGACATTTCTCACTTCTGGTTTTGTGGTCAGGAGACAGTTTCCTCATCCGGGATTCGAGCTGAATCACCCCGGCTAACTCGAATCTATTCAATTGCCGGAAATCGCTGTAGAAAAGGTTCGAATGAGGCTCGATTAATGTCGAATAATTGCGGTATTCAGAAGTTATTAACAGGCCGACTCACGCCACCGATTTTGGAACTTCAGAACGTTCCCACCAGGTGATCTCTTCATCAGTGAGGACGGCCAGCGATGAGTTCTGGAATTTCCTCATTTCGATTCCTTAAACTTTGGTTGTGTTGCCCTTGTTGGAAATCTTTGAGGACTGGAGTGGTTCCAATTTCTTTTTTTGTTGAGTATTTACAAATAAACCCAATGGGATCTTTGAAAGTGTTTGCTGAATCTTTAAGTGAAATAATAGAATTAAATGAGACTTTGATGTGACACTTTGGGGTCTTGGTGACAGCCCTTGGATTCTTAGTGAAAGCATTTGGGTCCTTAGTCTCAACAATCATGATCCTTGATCGCAACCCTTTGAATCCTTGCTGAGAACCCTTTGAATCCTTGATGACAACCCTTAGGTTTACTTGGTGAAAACCCTTTGTTTTCCTTAGTGACAACCCTTTGAATCTTTATTGTTAACCCTTCAGATCCTTGATGACAACCCATATAGTGCTAACCCTTTAGACTCTAAGAAGCAACCATTTGGATCCTTATAGTGTTAACCTTTTATATCCTTTTGTGACAACCATTTATATTCTCATGGTGCTTTGATGCTTTGATGCTTCGTCATTGAAATTGCAGGTATCTTCAGATGTACACGTATACTAATTTCTGAAATTGTTTGGTTAATTTGGTAAGATGAATTTGGTAAATTTTATGTATGAAGCCTCACTGAAACCGTTGTGCACTGTGTTGGTGCATGGTTTTCTATTAGTGTCCAACAACGTGCACTTCTTTTGGGACCCTGATGTTCATCGATGAATGAATGTAGCGGAATCAATAAATTTGAATCATCGCCGCCTATTGTGACTTGATATCTCGTCGTTCTACCGGAATTTTGACTTAATAGAGATAACAAAATTGGCTGACGCATTTTTGGTATAGTGAGGGGGGGGGGGTCATTACGGTTCTGACTGGTCCACTCTCCCTCACCAATCGGTAATGGTGATTGAGGTGAACCATTTTATCGAGGAATATGCGTGATGAGGAAGGATGGGGATGAATCACGAGGGGGTAAAATGGAAAAGGGGAACAAGACGAGGGGTGAAAGGTCATTCCACAAGAATCCATATACGTAACTCGTAGCTTATGTGCAATTTTCGCGAGTATTGGAAGCATGTAGGAGTACATTAACTTAGACTAAAATACAGAGCTAAAAGCAGACATGGTTTGCCGCCATAATGATACGATCTTTCAACCCTGTTTTTGAAGAAAAGGGGCGTGGTTAATCTGCCATTTTGGTTCTACATGTACCTCATTGCTTTTGCAAAATAATTCATGGCCACCGTTTTATAACTTTTGCAAAATATTTCATGGATACTTGATGTAGAAGGACCTGGTCAATCCGCCATGTTGGCCCTAGCTGCTAAAGTTCAATGTTTTTGCAAAGTATTGCACGGCTGCCATTTTGGTAGTACAATACTTTATGGATTTTTCATAAAAAAGGGGCGTGGTCAATCCGCCATATTGCTACTACTCTAATTCATTAGCTTTACAAAGTGATCCATATATTATTGCAATGGCCCAATCTTGATAGCCCTTTGTTTTATAGGTTTTTTTATGAAGAGGTTCCATGTATATTCATTTTTTCAAATAGCAAAAGGATTTTTTTGCTCTTTTTGGTTCATATTTTGTGTGGAAGGGCTTGATTAATCCGCCATATTAGGAATACCACTTCTTATTTTTTGACATGTTCACGACTCTGGCCTATTTTGGCATTGGCCTCCTAATCTTAATTGCTCGTTAAATGTTTGCGGAAGTTGTATTCTTCAAGTGGTTACATCGAATGGATCTACCTCTTAAATCAAATTTTAGCTAATCTGGCGTTTTGGAGAGCTACATTTTTCACGATGTTCAAATTTGTTTTTTCTTCCTTATATAGGTTTGTCGAGAAATTTTTTGGCAAACGAGCCACCCACTCTTTTTTTTATCATTGACAGAAGCCACTTTTATTGATGTGCCTAGAGGACATTTGCTAGATAAAAACTAGAATTAACATGGCTATTCAGACTGAAGAGAAGTTTGGTCTGCTGCCCACCCTGTTACAGAGAATTAATACGTAATTGGAGAGCCGGAAGTGATGCTGGACACTTGATTCCTAGAAGGTCAAAAGGCCATATTTCGCAGCACTTTCGGTCGTTTAATTTTTGAAATTTAGTATGAATCCGGAGTTGAATTTGATATGGATGCTCCTGATATAAAACTTATTAATTAATACTTTCAAAAATGGTATATCCAACTTCCAAGTCAAAGAAATGTTGAAGTATTTGTCTCATTGTTAGTACATGTACATGCTTGTTGGATTCTTAACGTTTCTAGGAAATGTCAGTGATTGTTGTCAAAACTGAGGAACACTTAAATCAAAACAGGCCTCATTTGTCATTGTGTAATTTTAGAGGTAATCGGAAATTGCTTTGTATAGCAGGAAAAACAAAAAGTGGTTTGTTGGGAAGGGCAATTTGTCAGTATATCAGGAAAAACAATGGCAATTCATTTGTCAAAATACTGTGTTACTGAAGTTTTCATGCTGTAAAAGTCTATATTTGGTGAAAACAGTCTCATAAAACGAATAATAAGGTGACGTCATTTCAAGATGCTGATATCTATTCTCAAACTTGTGGCTGAAATTTAGAAGCTGAATGCCCCCAGGCATATCATAACGATGATTCGTTTACATCACGTGTTCAGTGGTTAGATCGAAACGGCGCTTTGTTTAAATGTCATCTACATTCCTCTGCATGCATGGTCTGCAAGAATGTCCGTTTATTATTTCAAAAGACAATTAAAGCAGAAAACGTGGTTAGCAGACTATATTTTCTACATGTATGGGTTGTCTGAAACGTTTTTAGGACGAGGGCATTTCAAGTTTCCTCTTATTTAGAAATTTAACAGTTGTGTTAAAGGTTTTCCTTTAAAAGCTCTTAACAAGTGCATCACAATAAGCAGTGCCTGTAATAAAATGAAAAGGAAGTGTTTAAACCACGTCAAGAATAGCTTTGTTTAGCTTGTTCTCTGTTGTAAATATGGTGTTTTTCAAACTTTAGTTATGACTTGTTCTGTACTAAAACTTGCTCGTTCTCGCAGTTTCTAAAAAAAGCCATTTATAGCAACACGGAGAAATGAATTGGTAGTTAAATTTTGCACAATTTTAACTATATAGTGCTGCAATCTAATCGACGTGGTTGCTATTAGTAGTAACATGTATAAAATTTTCTAGAATGAAAATGATGGGCTGTTATTTTATGGCTGTTATGGCTGTAGGTGGATAGGCCTACTTTGTTTTACGCGTTTTGCATTAGCTTCTTGGCCTAATTTAGTTGCTCCCGCCATCATTGATTTTTAAACGTTATTATATTAAAAGCAAATTAGAAAGGCCAATTTCAGCAAATTTTGGCATCGGTTTTATCGTGAGAGAGTGAAGTCTGATGGAAAAATTGCTGCGCTTTATGAAAACATCAATTTCAATCGATTTAACGTGGCGACGATGCTACCGATCGTCTTGAAGAAGTTCACTGACTTTAATGGTAGCTGAATTCAATGGGCCGAGGATCGATTCCCCATGCGAAACTACTTTTTTTTTGTTTTGTTCTAAAAAGCTTTTTTGTCAAAGGACATGTCGTACACAAAATTCTAAATGACTGTTTTGAAACAAGGAACATTCACTAAACGAAATCTGGAACTTAGGTTGCTACTTTATAGGGTTCCCATATACCAAGGTAAAGTGATGGAAATCCAATACAACATGTAACTATTACATTTGCTTTCCCATAGCCAACTTATTAGTTATCACAAAAGTAAATATAGGGCATACCCTGGTCAAAAATACCATCGAAAACTAGAAAAATTCTAGTGATCTATTTGGTTTCTATCATTCAATATAATTTCTATTGATTTGTGTTGGTGAGTCATTTGACACTAAATTAAAACAGTACAATCCAATAGAATTTGTATGATCCTATTGTTATTTCATTCTAATGATCCTATTGTTTTAAAAAGTAATTTTGATTACTTATGATTATCAAAGCTGTTTTAATAGTTTGTGTGATACAGTTGAGGTTATCATTTGCTGAAGATTAGGCTCCTTCACGCGTAATTAGATGCGCGCATGAACAGCACATGCGCAGATCTAATTTCGTGGGAAAATCGTTGCCGGCTTGTGCTTAAAAGAGTACGCGTGAAGGAGCCTATTGTAAATTGAAGAAACGAGACAAGAAGTTGTTAGGCATATTAGCAAAGTTTTGAATTTTCAGTCTTAATTCAGGATGGTCAGAGAAAATTGTTTTAAAAACTGGATACAGTGTATGTGCCGGGGGAAGCATTCTAATCCAACTTAATTGGGACATTGAAACATTAAAAAAACGGTGCTTCTCATCTCTTATTTTTTGGGTTAATTGAATCGCAGTAAGGCCTCGTGGGAGAAGTCAAATGTGTAACCCCAACAGAAGTGAAATTTAAAAATGAATGCATTAGAAGTTTTTAACCTTTGGTGACATTTGCATAATTTGTCAAGTGGGCGTAAGTTTTCCATGTTTTTTTTTTTCTTCCCCGAAAATGGTGAGCCGTATAGACCTACTTTCACCAGTTGCAACCACATTTTAAATATTGAATTTCTCCATCTGTCTGTCTGAATACGAATTTGAGGGGAGCAAAAGGAAAGGGAGGAGGGCATTGCACTCTTTCGTTGAACCCCTATCCGAATTTCAAACTTTACACCATTGTGCTTTTTGATGCGCACACGTGGCATCCTCAAGGTTTTTCTCAGCCTTTTTTCCCCCCCAAATTTTCTTCAGAAAAAGGGTTCATTAATTGGACCCAAATGCTTGAAATGCGTACTTTCGGAAGTAGTTAATTTACCCGTTAATAAGACTTCATTCATCTTCCTAATTGCAAGTTTGCCATTCATTCTAATTGCTTATCCATGTGGTTATGGCACTGTCCAATCTTATGGTATATCAATAAGATAATTTAGCACCTGTTATTGGATGTTATATATAGAAACTAGCCTAACCATAACGTTTAAATAAGCATTTAAATTTGTACATGTATACATCGTGCTATTTGCCCCTAAACACTAGCTGTCATTCTTCCATTTACTCGTATTGAATATCCACGTTAAAAAAGTGATGCCAGTTGTTGGCCATAATACGAACGCTTTGTATTTTTTAAATAAAAGGAAAAGAAAGGTTTTTACTTTATCTTTAGGGGTCTGGAGTGGCTATTTTCATCTTTCTGTTTATGGTGTTTCTTGCGTAAATAGGTATACCAAGTTAGGTATACTTTCCCCTTATTTCTCCGAGTTATTTTAAGTAGTTGGATCATTAGCAGGCGCGAGATTGTAAAGCAGTTTGTACTCTTGTTTGTCATGGTAATTGATCGTTATACATAACGCCTGGCATTTATTTGTCTTTAAGGTCTGGTGCTTTGGCGTCACTGGCCTTAGAGTTTATAGTGCCAAAAATGCAGATTTGGAAACGCGTTGACGTCCAAGGCATTTAAAAAAAAAAACATTAAAAGGTATTAAAAGTTGGCTCCATTCATATCAGATTAATTAAAAAACATTCTTAAGAATTTCAGTTTGATAATGCGTGGTACAATTGTAATCAAGACACTCTTTGGCAACGGTGCATGCAGACACTGGATTATGGAAATCAGAATTTGGAAAATGTAGAAAAATAGAGGTGTTGTTTTTGGGAATGTTAAGAAATGGGTGAAAACTTGAATGTCTTGAAAGTTTGAATTTCAAGTAAAATGTCGGATAATTTGTTGTAAAAATTCGGTTTTGAGATTGTGATAACCTCAGGTGTTCTCATTCTCAATGTCAGGTGAGGTAAAGTTGGCACATTGCTTGTTTGAATATTATGAGAGAGCTTTCGTCAAATTGTTGTGAATTTGTGAGAAAATAAGCCATGGTGTCAATACTGGGACAAGGTCGCAATAAGGCGAAGCCAGTTCTATTGCGCATGGCTCGTTTGCATAAGGATGTCTGCTAATTAAGCTGTTATCTCGGGAATTAATGTCACTCCAGTGGGGCAATTAACAGCAGCGCCTTTGTCTTTCAAATACATCTCTACCAAAAATACAGCCAAAATTTGCTCGTGTATATAAGAAGCACCTGTTACATGTAGGCCTACTTCGTCTTGATCTTCAGGATTGTAGAAATTTCAGACATCTGCTAAAATCTCCATATAGGCTATGTGATCGAGTTTTGAGTGATCGATATACACTCCATGTAATCTTTTAAGTTTTAAACGCGGTCGATCTCTGGAAGATCTTTTGACCTGGTGTAAGTAACCATTCTCAGCTTAGTCACTGATTAATGAATTGTCGATTAACGATAACAGCCGGGCATCGTCTCTTAATCCGCGCGCGCATTCACCCCTTTGACCCCCTTGTGAGGTCACCGATGTCTCACAAGTGTTGAGAGGGTGTGTAGCGAGTTTGCGGTTTGAGTTACGAGACTGTATAGATGGTAAACATATTGGAAGGGATCTTGCCATCTTGAAACTTTAAAAAAATCATTTTGGGTGATCCCTAATGTCATAGCGTTGCAATAGGCTGTTGTCCCAGTCACGGATTCTGTCGAGTCTTTTACTCTTAGACGAAATAAAAATCGGACAAATTATTTTACAATGTGCTCCACAAGGCTCTGCATGTGTTTTGACTTGACTGATGTTGAAAAGTTGAATGTCATCAGCCATGTCGTAACGGCGCTTCAAATGAATGCACCCAACAATATACAATAAAACCTGCTAAAGGTGACCAAACAAAAAATGGCGAAGTCGGTCACTCTACAGATGGTCACATAGCCTATACAGAAAAAAATTATGAAGCAGAACATACATGATATGCATTTAAACCAATTTATGAAAAGTGGTCACTTTACCAGTTTGTATTGCAGGCCTACATGCATATAAAATGAACTTTTATTTCTGGATTGCAATCGTTATATTTGTCGTAGGCACGCATTTTATCCATTCACATGTCGTGCAGCGATCCTATTTTTCAACATTGATTTCGTATTCACGTGTTTAACTTTATTATGGACTAGTTGCCTTCACTTTTATTTCTGGTTTGCAAAAATCTGCATTTTTATTTACTTTAAATTTGTCGAGGTCACGCATTTTATCCACTTGACGCACATATACGCTATAGCATGCAGGAAGACACGTATAAAACTCATGACAGGCTTGTTTCTACTCTGATTTTGTGTTCACATTTAGTTCGTTACCAAGTGTTTAGAATGCGTTTATGCATGTGCATTCCATGGTGTGGATGCCATCAGATAAGTTATATATCGTGGGGTGATTTGTGTATACGCTAAAATGAATCCAAACTATTCGGATCGATTTTTCCCTTTCTCCACCGGGGTTTCGTAGAACATGTTTGGTGGCAGGATGTGCAATGTATAGCGAACGCCTGTCTCGTGTTATCACTGTGACTCCTCTCGAGGGGTCGCCTTCATCGATCACTGGGGTCACGACCCTTCCTGGTGTCGCGCGATCGAAACCAGCAGTTTGTTTCCATCCCAATGCAATTCTGTCCTCTATTCGTTGATCATTCGTTTTTTGTTGTTGTCTCTGACTTATTTTGGGCCATGTGGTGTATGCAAGAGGGTTACTTAGGTAATTCTCGGTCACGTAGGATGACGAAAGGTGAAAGTCGTGAGAACTCATTGTGTTCAACGCCTTTTTTATGCTTTTTTTTGGCACGCTCAATTTTTGGAAATGAATGAATGGGGGTTTCGTCATGGCGCCCGTGGGCGGTTCAACTAACCCACATTGGTTTTCATTTTTGGGTTTCTGGGATGCGAACTTTTCTCTAGATTCGATGAAATAAAAAACCGCTTAGTTGTGATCTGTAATCTCGAAAACACGTTTGGGATTGCTGGGAACTACATTTAGCACACGTATACATGTACATGTGTAAGTAGTATTCGTGAACAACTGTTTTTTGAAGTAATGTACGGCACTTGTTCTGTGATGTGATCCAGAAGTCAGAAACATCAAACATCAATGCATGTGATCCAGAAGTCAGAAACATCAATACATGGTATCCAGAAGTCAGAAACATCAATACATGGTATCCAGAAGTCAGAAACATCAAAATGCATGTGATCCCGAAGTCAGAAACATCTCAATATTATGTATACTGTGATCTAAAAGCCAAAAACACCTCAAAGCATGCGATCATGCATGCATGATGTCCAAAAACAGTGTTCCTTTTGTGGCCTTGAGGAATGATAGGATGGTGCCACTGTCAAGTCCTTTTATCTAGGCCTATTGAAAACAAATTACTTTATGCAAATGTATACCCGAGGATGCTTCTGGTGTGTATCGGAAGTTAATCACATGTCCAGATAAGGGTGCGATGGCCGCGCCATTACGACCATTTCTATGCCCTTTGGGTCATCCAGGCACGTATAATGTTTGTATCGTTTGATCTGATATTCCGTTTGATTCCTCGATATTAAACTCGAATTGTTTGCGAGAATCATAAATTGGATTTGTCGCTCGTGTAATGTTGCCTCACGGATGTCGCCATCTTTATTTTCCAGTCTGTAAACCTACACACGTTTTTACCCAGACTTGACTTTTTTTCCCCCATCATGCATCAGTTGGTGCGTGCGCTTCCTGTTTATTTTAATGTTTCATTAATAATTCATGAGGTGGATATACATTGTATGTGACGGCGGTTTACTTTTTGTCGAAAACTCGATTTTTGCCACTCGTCGCGGTTAGATCGTGTCAGGATGTCACCTATATACATGTACATGTATGAGTTTGTGTTTGGATAGCGATAACGCGGTGTTATACTGGTTGGGATGATGGGGCCTTATCCATCACATATATACCATACAGTCGTGCATTGGTCCAGCATCCCAACCGTTGTAAGTTGTCCTGTACGTATACTGTACATATATAATGTGAGATATGGATTGGTTTCTCTCGTCCCAAAAATGCGCTTAATAAGGCCCCAATAACAACTTATCCGCCATCCCAACCGTTATAATGCATCCTATAGACGGCCCTGTAGTAAACGACTGCAATTCAATGTGATTTTCTGGAATACATCGAGAAATGGATTATCTACATGTAGCATCCCAACCGTCTATAAGGCATTCTAATTACCCGTAATAGTTGGGATCCATTAAACAGTAGTGAGATTAAGCTAGCTTGCGTACACATAAACGTATCGATCTGACAGCACTGTCTTTTTCACGTACACGTAAACGGGAACTAATTTGACAGGCAGGCTCAAGTGCAATTCGAAACTATAGATTACGCTCGTGTTGAACGTAATACAGCTTAATCTCCCTAAGGGAAGTTTTTTTAAATCCCAAACGGTATAAACATCCAAACAGTACCAACAACATTTATAGGCCCGTGAGGCCCAAGTATTATACATGTAACTCTTTGATATTATGTACTTGAAGAATGGCAATTTTTTATTTCAGTAATCCTAACCATGTAGACTGCATTAAGATTTCTAGGCAAACAACAAGCGAATCCAATATAATTTTGTTTTCTCACATGAAAACTTATAAGTTATCCTAATATAAATTTTTTTGTAAACATAGCTTCTGGTGCAATAGTTGTGGGAAATGTACTCAAACGTATACATGCAATTGAAAAATGACGTCCCAACCGTTTTAATACAGCTTTTATCGTTGGGGGAAACGTGTTGAAAAACCCTGGCTTTCACATTTACGCTTCATCGCCAAACGAAAATAGAACATAAATATTTCAAGATGGTGGAACAAAGTTCGTTGTCTTTTTAAACGTTTATTGGGGAAGGGGGATTATAAGGGGAAAACAATGGAGAAAATGTTAATGTACGTGACATTGTTGTTGCCCACAGACCTACTGTGATTACGACGTGCTTTAGATGGCATAAATATGGATTAGAATACCATTAGCATTATGTTTTACAACCGAATCCAACAGGATGTCTCTCATGCAATGGTATTTACAATATAGTCTTCCAAAAACTGGGATGTCAGGGACTTTGAAAATTTGAACCCTATTTCAAATACTAATAAAACTTTTGGAAACTTTTTTAACGATTGGCAAAAAACGACCTTAAAAGTGTTTCAGTCGTTCATTCGCGTAAAAAAACACCGGTTTCGTTTGATAACTATTTTTTTAACTAAAGAAATCACGACGAAACGAGTATTTTGGAATTATATAGAATTACAGGATGCGGTCAAAAGTTTTTTAGGAGGCTCAAATAAGGTTTCTGCAGCCGAATTCTATGTACAGGGCCACAGAGGGCGTTTTCAATGAACCGATTGTTTTTAGAAACGTTCTCTCTAAAAAAAAAAGTCGAATATAAATAAATAAAAAAGAGGGGGAAAAAAACGACCCCTGAACGAGATGAAAGGGCTCCAATTTACTGCAATTTGATACTTCTGTTTTTGTTTAGCTGCTTAATTGTCCCTGAAATTAAGCATTCAATGGTCTGCTTTATGTCGTCATTTAACACCCTTTTAATGGACATTGTTTAACAATTTTGATGCAGGTCCTGCAGGAGAAAGTTTATTAGCCAGTATAGTTTCACAATGTTTGTTTTTAGCGTCCGTTAAAGTCGATTATATAATAGGGAGATCAGCGAGATTTAGCTGTCTGAACGCAGGACAAGTTATCTGACAGCACTGTCATTTTCAGTGTCTTTTTCGCACGTTTACGTTCACGGGAACGCGAAGCAGACGAGGTTTGCGTAACAGGTGAACGTGAACGTAAACTATTTGACTGCCAGCTAGGCCTATGTGCAATTCGAAGCTGCCTTTTACGTTCGCGTTGAACGCAAGACAGCTTAATCTCTCTATGAAAGGCGCTTCATTTGCGTCACGTGTTCAGTGGTGATAGTAGCGCTTCATTTAAATATGCATGACTACGTATATACATTTATCTTACCAGAAATGTCTCTGATTTCGATTTCATCTAGGACAAGATAAATGTCGTGACCGGGGATTAGGTTGACAGTCTGCAGCATTAGGTATAATTGAGGTTCAGTCACCCAACTTAACGGGCCGTTAAGCTGGTTCGCCCTCATGCTGTCATTCCATGGAATGAATGTAGGTTGAGATGGCGACCCTGAACGTATCAATTTAATAGGCAGCTGTAAATTTTCATAATGCGTCGTAAACAGATTAGTTCCTGAGGGAGAGATTGACGCTGGGATGCTAATTGCTCTGTGGGCTTTGCTCACTTTTGCTCACACGTTGACCTCTTTCTGAGCATTAGGCCTAATTTAAAAAGTGATTTTTAAATACACATGCTAAATGGGCCCGAGGGCCTGCTTGTCAATAAAAGAAAAATTTGGGTGGGTCACGAATTTTGGGCGGATTTGTGTGTGTTTACGTTTGACGGAAGGGGTTGTTTACGACTGCTTTACTGGCAGGAAAACTGGTGTTGATTAGGTTTCACATGTCGTAATACCGAAAACATGACTAGGCTGAAACCCCTGGGGACTGTGATTAAAATTAATTAAAATCTTGATTTTATTTAGCGCATGCAGGAAAAGTTTTCCAACCAACCCTTTTCCAAAACGTAATGTAAGATACAATCTATAAATAACAATCTCTGTAATGTACAGTGTACTTCAAATATTATTTTAAAAAATAAGCAAATGTTAATTTAATGTTAAAAAAGTGCAATGAATTTCAATTATGAAGGCTCGTTTTAAATCACTGTTTTGACATTTCTTAATTAACTAATGTTATACTTGGCTACAGTGCAGTCTCGGTAATCCGACCCTGTTATAATACGGCGATCGGAGGTGCTTGAAATGTGTTCTATGTTGCATAACAAACGAGCATTACCCACTGTATATTTGTGTCCGTATTCTGTTCTGCTATTCCGACAGTGGTGCCGGATTACCCAAACTGCACTGTATAAGGAATTGTCGATGTACATGTAGTCTCTAATATCAGCTGTGGTTACCCCTATGGAAAGGCAAACTTGCAAAGCTTACATGCCATGCTTGCTCGCTAGCAACAAAATGGCGGCAATACATTGTAGCTTGTGCATGGTCACTGAATGGATTTCAGCTAGGATGAAATTCATTCAGCAACTGCAGCATGCTTTTTGTTGTTTTTATTCATAAAATGCACGCTTGGGAATGTAGTGAGATTTCATGGTACTACTCGCTCCTCTATACACTTTGAAATTTCTATTTTTGTAGCTCATCCTGTGAGTATTATTGTTATTATTATTCATCTTTTTTTGTTTCTTGCTGCAAGGGAAGAACATTCCTGAATAATGTAGGCGCCCGACGTCTTTATTGTTGTCGCGTTTGTTTTTCATCAAGGTGATGTCAACATGTACTCACGCAATTTTCGTACAAAACAAGTGGTGACGAGAGCTAGCTAGGCGAAGGATATCCTGCTTCAAATCTAAGACTTTAAGCTGCTTTAATGCAATTGCTGGCAGTGCAAAAATGTTACGGAGGTTTTCGTGTTTTCTCACTATGATTTAACTGTAAAAGTTATATTACCTCATGTGGAATGAATCATTCGATTTTCGTCTCAATCGAATTTGAAAGATGGATAAATAAGCTTGGCAAGAATCCAAAATCGAATGGGTAATGGGCGATTTCTCCTTCTTGGTAATTACATCATTTCTTAGATTTTAAAAAGATTCATGTCTAAAAATAAAAATGCTGCGTGTTCATATAATGCATTTGAACAATGGATCTCTTTTGTTTGAAGACTGCATGGACACCCTGTACCTTTGTTTTTAGAAATACAGATGATTGTCTACAAGGATCGGGTAACAATTACATTTGTTTTTGTTCTAGGATTTGTGGACACCCTGTATATTTGTATAGACCGTTCACATTATACAGGATGTGTGCAAAGATTTGGGGGTACATTAATTACTTTTGTTAAAGTTTTTGCGGACACCCTGTATTTTTATTTTTTGAACTTATACAAGATGTCCAGAAAACCTCAGAACAATGCTTTTGGAAGTGATTCGTCTTAATTAAGAC
This sequence comes from Xestoiulus laeticollis, assembly GCA_034698905.1. Taxonomy (NCBI): domain Eukaryota; kingdom Metazoa; phylum Arthropoda; class Diplopoda; order Julida; family Julidae; genus Xestoiulus; species Xestoiulus laeticollis. Next base: position 12,684 of record JAQGCC010001115.1, on the reverse strand, counting down.
ACATTTTATAATGAATTATTTTTAAAAAAAATGTTTTAGATTTAATTCAAAAACGTTAAAACAGGGTGTCCACAAAGTCTGAGAATAAAGTTTTTGAACATACGAGTTAGCAAAGAGCCCTGAACTATCTCTTCATTTGAATTTTTTGAATAACTCCACAGGAGTGAGGGGTGTTGTCCAGATCAAAGATGTTTCCTTGTGATGAACAAGGAAAAGGGGAAAGTGTTATTTATGTCGCTGTTTCGCATCTCTATTAAAATTGACCCACTGGCTGGCTGGATTTAATTAGCGTGTGTCCCGTGAGGCCATAAAAGAAACAATAGCTCCGGTCTGCCTATTGTTCGGGCAAAGGCCATTTCCCGTGCTTCTTTTTCTAGAAATTTACGGTCGGAATACCACGTGATAATTCAATTCAGAATGCACCAGACCATGACGACTAATGGCTCGCTTCATTGCGTTCGTTAAGGTAGGGAGTCCACCGAGATGGTGTGCATGTGGTGGTATGGCGGCATATGGCTGGAGACCATCCTATTAATTTGCACGTACATTGTAATCGCCTTCATGCACATGCCATACACTTCTAATCTAAGGCAGGGAGCCCACCAAGGTGGTGGGCATGTGGTGATATGGCGACTTTGCGGTGTATGGCAACGTGCACGACGAGTATGTTACCTCAACCTTCATACAAAGTGTTAAAGCAACGTGCCATATGCCACAAAGTCGCCATACAACTACATGCGCACCATCTTTGTGCATGTGGTGATATGGCACGAGACCATCCAATTAATTTACATATACATCGTACTCGCCTCCTTGCACATGCCATACACTTCTAAGGTGTCCACCAAGATGGTGAGCATGTGGTAATATGGCGACTTGCGTACACGAGGCGAGTATGTGGCCTGGACCCTCATACAAAGTGTCGAAACCTCAATCAAGTTGAAGCAACGTGCCATATGCCGCAAAGTCGCCATACCGCTACATGCTCACTATCTTGGTGGGCATGGGATGATATGGCGACTTTGCGGCGAGTGGTTTGTGCACGATGCGAGTACGTGTAAATTAACAGGATTGCAACGTGCCATTTGCCACAAAGTTGCCATATCACCACATGTTCACCATCTTGTTGGGCACCCTGCCTATATTGCAATCAAGTTTATGGAGACCACGAGCTCGCACATTAGCGAAATGATCATCCAAATTGGACAAAAAGTGTCGTTTGCAGCTGATAATCCGTTTTCAGATCGTTTGAAGTGATTTGGCGAATTTCACAATCGTGATTTAACGACGTCGCAAAGTCGGTGATTTGTCCTCGTTCATCACAACACATGTGAAAAATCGAAGATTCATTTCACCATTTTAACCAAGGTTAATGGCGTGTTTACGTTTCGGATACGTTATAGTTTTATAAAACCTCATCTACGTTAATCGATTTTGGCAGACAGATTGTGACGTCACAAGTATTATTCTGGTAGCAAATGCTAATTAGAGCTCGTAATTATCGAACAAAATGGCGCGGATGAAATCGGTTAGTTGTCGAAATACATTAACGTTATCAGATTTTTGAAAGGAAGGGAGAAGAAGAGTTGTCAGTCTGTTCCATTCATAGAATTTGGTTGACAAAAGTAGTCCAAGGATGCCATCAAACAAAACTGGAAGGAAGAGTTTTAGTTAGCTGCTAGAAAAAATGTGGTTTTTATTTCCCATCTCCTGCCGCCATCTTGAAATACGTTCCTAAGTTGCCCCGTTCTTATTATGGGCAATTTACTTTTAACGGATCGTTGCGATCTGATTTCTATCTTTTGATCATTGCTTTCAGCAAAAAATCGTTTCTATTTTAACGCTCTGAAAAAAAGGTGTTATCATCCATTTTATTAACGCTTTTGTTGAGATAGTTTGCCAATCGTAACGAGTTTTCAACTGGTATCAAGAGGATACGTTTGTGAAGGTTTTGTGCCATATATATAATGTAAAATACGTCATTTACAGAACATTGTAAATTTCATTATTAAACAGCTTTTTTGGGCAACACGACAAAAAATCGTTACGACATACATGTACAGTCCCTATATATTGGAAAAATATACTGAGACAAGTACATGTATTCCATAATGCAAAAAATATACTGCTATATAGTCCAGTAAGTTAGTAAGTTATGGAATACTGGTCCAATAAGGGTGTATTGATATATTTTAAAATTTTCTGTTGTCAAGATAGATGGGCATGGAAAAATTTGTAGAAACTTGAAAAGTCAGGGAAATCATAGTAATTCTTAGTAAAAAAGTGAAACTATAGTATCAAATATCAACTTGTATACTAATACAGGAAATAAGCTGTAATTTGCAATGTATATGTATTGGCCTATTTATAGATAAATGAGTATAATTTTATAAAATGATTGTTTTATAATATGCATGTACATACACTCGTACATGTACTTTTATTCTTCGAAATATTACTATAATCATAAATTTAAATGCAGCAGTAAGAGATTTAGATTGTATAATATATTTGTTTTTATCACATATAGTAAGTATGCCGATAAATATATGCAGCAGTGGGCTTACGTAAAGTTCAGTGCTACATGTACATGTAGCTGGCCGATATAATACGCTCTGCATTTAATTTCTATATAATCATTCTTAAGAGAGTCATTATCAGCTTAGTCTCGAACGGTTTGTTTTCCGTCATTGTCCAGCCTGCCATCAAATACAATTTTCCTAATTATTGGGGCCTTATTGCACGAGATAATGAAGCCCGATTAAACGCAATTGTTGCATTAGCGGTTTAAGTGCAAGGCTCGTTGCAAATACCATTTAGTTGTAATTTATGTTTTGTTAGAGAGAGAAAAAAAAGCGGGATTCAGTAAAACTAAAACTAGACACTATACTAAAACCCTCAGAGTTCGTCGACCGCCATTTTTATCATTGTAAAAAAAACCTCTGCTTTTGCATGGTAGCTGTTCGCTTTTTTCCCTTTCGTTTTTACAAAAAGCCAACGTACGTTAAGCTTTTCAACTTTGAGTGACGAATTTTCATTGAAAATTAACTGTCCATGCTGCTGCACACGTGATTACTGAAAAACAGGACAAGTTTTATAAGGGTCGTCCAGAAAATCACATGTTGAAAACTTTCCTTGGCTTGAGAAAACTCATGCACTTGTAATTAAACATTGCTTAATGGTGAGAAGTACATGTATACAGGAATAGGTTATGCACACATGTATGCTAACTTACATGTACATGAAGAGTTTATTGGCAATCAGCACGTTTTTGCAATTATTTGCAAATTTATGTAGTGAAAATAATCAATTATCATTAGAAAATAATTCCAAATGGATATTACTTAGAATAATAAAGAGCTTCTAATTAATATTAATGCTAATTGCCTATAAACGTTTTTCGTGTACCACCCTGTAAATGTAAATGAGACCATTTGACTGAATTTTATATACGATATATATAAAATTGAGTAAATGGGTCTCATTTTTTGCATACAATATGCATGGAAGCATAAGTACATTAATAACTATGTATTAAATATTTATGGCGACAAATATATATTTCCCGCATAATACATTAGCTCAATTGGAAATCGATGATCGTAATACATTATAAGCTGTGGTCACGGATTTCACCTTGTCTGAAAACCGATTGGATCGATTCGGCTAGCCCCCATGCACATTTATTTAACTTCTACGTGTCCAAATCGGTTTTCAGCCAGGATCAAATCCATTTCTTGATCAAAACGACTATCGAGCATAGATGTTTGATATATAGACTGAAACTGCATGTCTTTTTAGACAATCTTAACTTCTTATATAGGACTGTCTTGATAAGTTTCAGTTGCTCAGTTTCCAACGTAAACAAGCTTACGTTTCTCCCTAAATATTGCGTCTAGTGCCTCGTAAATTGCACTTTTTAAAAATACTGAAGCATCAACCTTGAAGTTGTATAGGCTTTTTTTTACGAAGCGTTAACTGTTTCGCAGGCCATAAAATCGTCGATCTTGTCCGTTGCACCAAGATGGCAACTGGAGATTGATGGGACTTTGCTCAATCTGTAATCAAAATGAATCAACCGATCCCGAGAAACGTTGAAATTTGCAACTTCTTTTCTTGGGTTTGGTTATTACATGTACTTGCTACTAAGTTGCTAGAATGCTAGTTTCCCTTCAGTCTGAAATCAGCAGGCTTCGAAGCAGGACGCATTCAAGTTTTTTATCGCGTTTTCTAGATTTGAATCTCGCATTTTCATATTTTATTCGCGTGAATCGTGGTTTGGATTCCTATCGTGATCGTGCGGCAGTGGATTATACATTTTTGTTCCTAAAACCATTGAGACTCCGTAAACATCTCTTTTAGGGATTTCAGCATCAGTAAGTATGGTTTTACTTACTGTCTGCTGAAAAAAAAAAAGGTGATGTCATGGCTATACGTGGTCTTACCACAAAATAAGTGTCTTTTTTTTGTTTACTTACTTAATTACATACGGTAATTGCTAAAAGTGCATTATAGTCTTTCAAACACAGCTAGAGCTCTATTGCTATACCCAATGCATGGTATTGGCGTGGCAATCTGCATATAGTAGTCCAGAAATGGTATAGTCTTTGCACCCATGCCAAAGTAATTATGTGACAGCGATCTAATACAGCAGCGCATACCCCATTAAGTGCCTGGAAAGACCCCCTACGTAAATGCGAAGTGAATCCCCCTGTTTTAGTGACATTTTTGAAGGCTGACATAACGCGTCTACACGCGTGTGCCATGGCTGTTACTTGCAACTAGTCCCGCATTTTTAGTCTCGTCTTTTCCGTTGCCTCCATCCATTATTCCTGGCATTTTCATTCTCAGAACCCCCTGGAGACATATTAACCGGCGACAAGGAGAGGGTGCAGTGAGTCACGTGTATGGGGGTAATACTCGTGAAAGGGTCCAAGGAGTGAAACATGTTGGGGCCCGGATCTCAGTTCACATTACGTGTCCGTAAACGTTACTTTTCGTGTTCTGGTATAATGTGGAGATGTAATGAACTGCCTTGATGTGCCATGGGAGACTAGCCAGGCATGGCATGGACTGTATCTGATTTTTGTATGGTGAAGATCACATTGCTTAGGTGGCAAATGTAGCCGAGACACGTACTGGATTTAAACTTGTTGACGATTTGTCCAGAAATGATGTGATGAACATAATTTTTCTAATTGTTCTTTATATGGCGATACCGATGTCTTCGGTAATATTGCGTCGTGAATTCTATCTTGCTGAAGACGAAGTAAAAATTGGACACATTCCTGATTATAGGTGTGGATATAATTCATGACCACGCCGAATTTAAAGAGTATAAAACCATACAGCTTTGTTTCATACCTGAAAAGTAATGGCAATGCATTTAAATGAAGCGCTGTTACGATTTGGCTATATGCATTCAGTTGCTAAATTTCAGCCACGTCAAAACTGGCAAAATACAGTACCACATGCCTGAGGATAGATGTCTAGCCACTGCATGATGACGTCATGTGCGCATGTAAATCAATTTAGACAGTTTGTCCGATATTTATTTCGGCTAAGACAGAATTCGTGACCGTCGTTATTGGAAAAATTCAAAAACAACACAAAAAAGGGAGGCTGTCAAAAATGCATGTTTTCTTTTGTTTATTTTTTGTGTTTGCGTTTTGCTTACTTCAGAAACAAATTACACGACTGGTTTTGAACCCCCCCAGAAGAAAGCAAAAATCTTATCGTCCGGCATTTTTTTTATTATTATATTATTCGAATCCTAGTTTTATAGCTTTACTCGGCCTAAACAAGACAAAGTCCGTTCACCCGTCCCTTGGACACCTGCTTTATATGGCCGTACGGCCATATTGAATTATACGACCTTTCTATTTAATTAACCCAGGGGATGAGCCTTTGATGGGTTGATAGATGGCGTATCACCGCGCTTAATTAAAAAGCTATATCGTGTCTTCTTCCCCTCATCACCGACTACTTTTTAACTACTTTCAGCACTATCTTAACTGGTGATGGCTGATTTGCGATGCCTTCATCGTGGGTGGTCCTAAGACAGGGAAATTGACCATGTCCTTGTCGTTTCCTCATTGCGGTCACACGCGTTTCTTGTGGACATGGATGCTCCCAAAATGGCCTTTGGCTTACTTTGGTATTCCTTTTGTACTTGACCCTTAGTGACCTTCTGAAACTCATGCAGGCAGCAATATGGACGAAATGCCATGCATGTGACGTTGATTTTTGAGGGAAGGTCGTCTTGTCCTAAAAATGCAGCTATGTTTGGGGGACCATTTTCTTTGTTTAGATGAAAAAAAAAAAATCACTAGGACTTTTCGGAAATGATCTGATGACCAGTTTTGTGTTCAGTGTCGAATTTATAGGAAATGCTTCAGCAGTTTTCACTGAAGCTGAAAAGACTTCACAGGACTATATAGACGGATGCGGAACTGACACGTAACTGATGCTTTAATGGACCATCGATAAAACATCAATTAGGAAAGACATCCTTAGGGTTAAAAGCAGTAATTTTTACGGAAAGTTGACATCATTTGCATGGATAAAAAGTTGACAGTGACGGAAAGTTGATGTTACTTCTTGAGACTAATTGATGTCAGTGTCTTTGAAATAAGAACACCTTTTTTTTTTAATTTGGTGTGCCATCATATTTTGGTGACATATGACACTAATTAGTACCAAAAGATTGACTATTTTTATCTAGGATAGTCGCTGTCAAGAACTGGTTGAACAGACAGTTCACATGTAGGCTACATTTACTGTTGCACTGTTTATGCATGTTACGTGTTTATTTTGGTCTCAGTGACATTTTTTCCTGTTTTTACCATCAGCATTTGATGTGTAAGCTGTATCTCTTAATTAAGCCTCATTCATCCCCCCCCTGATTTTTCGCTGTCATCATGCTGAATAAGCCCCCCTTGTTAATTAAGAAACGATTATTCGTATCTCGTATACGACACACCTCGTAATAAAACAGCAATTCTTCTGTAAATAGTCGGCACGGTCAGTTGGTTAACCGAAATCAGAACTTGGCAAAATACACCAAGTATGAACAAAAAAAAATGTGCTACTTACAGAAATAATTACGATTCTACCTTCGTAAACAACATAGATTTGAGGGTAAATCCTATAGTCTACACAACGTTTTGTCGTCACTCTTGCTTGATCATGTTGACCTCTGAGGACCACTGACAACATAACGTTATAACGCATGTAGACCATGCAGGAGCAGGTGATGAACAGGAAAAGTTCATGCCAATTTAAGAATTGGCATTATATTAAGATTATATCGCCAGGCATGTAAAGATGCAAACAAAATCTGAATGAAATTATCCTCTTTTATAGTCATTGTTATTCTTTAGTCGTGCTGAAACGAATGTAAGTTTATATAACAACAAGGAGGATAATATTGATTTATGTATTTTTCTCTAGTTTTGTTTTAGAATAATAACCACATGTATACCAGAATATTTTTACTTTAGGGCTTGTTTTCTGTTAGGTATTGTTGATGATAATAGCAAAGAATAACAAAGAAATATTTTTGATATGCATTTATTTTGGGAATACATATCCTATAGACAAATTTCGGAAGTTCATTTTGATAATTATAATCCCTCAATAGAAAAACAAATTACATGAAGGCTAGTATATATAGTGCATAAACGAAACATTGTCATTTCCTATAAATGTCCCTAGCATGATATTTTATATACGCAATTAACACCGTCGTTGGAAAAACACTATAGAATTAACGATAATGTAAAATACCCGGAATTGGATTTCAGTAGGCTAACCCAAGTGACAATATATACAGTTTGCAAGCAAGATGTTTATTGCGTGGGATAGTTGTTTAGATTCGAAAGTTTGTAAAAAATATTTCTGCTAAAGTGTCTGTTAAACGAAAAGTTCACGGGTCGAAAATAGCAACTTGCATGGGTGTACATTTTGCAAAGCGCCATCTTGCTACTCTTAAAAGGTTTTCCATTACTCAAACGCTTTGGATTGGTCCAAGATTCGTAGTTTGTATAAAACCTTTAGAAAAACAAATGTTTTTATGTTGTTATGAAATGCATTTTAAACTGCATAAGTTTTCTTCATTAAACTTATTGTATTAATATTTAATGGATAAATAAGAAAAAAATGATGTCATAGGAATACGTATTGGAATTTGAAAGTAAACATTCGAGGTAAAGTCAACATGCAGCTTTTGTCGATCTGGTTGTTACAACTGGATATAGAATTTGTCCGATTTTTATTTCGTCTAAACCACAATAGAAAACTTTACTGAGGCTCAAGTTTTCAAGTACAAGGATATGAACTTGCAAGGGGGTCGGGATTTGGATTGATTTATTTTATGTCCTATTCCTTGGCAACGTTTTCCTTGTTTCCTGCCTGTTATAACGCCAACATCAAGTGAAGCGAAATTCATTCTGACTGAATTTACAACATGTCTGTGACTTTAAAAAGCTTGATATTTTCCATGTTTGTAACTCGTTTTATTTCGTCCGTTCGTTTTCTTTTTCTATCTGTCGGTTGATTGCTTCCAAATTTCCAGTTAAATTTAGCTCAGGTTCATTGCATTGTATTTGGCAGGGAGCCCGGGGCGAAGAGGACCACACTGGAGCAATAAAGTACTTTGAAATGCAAAACATTTTCCATTAAATTGTTCTTTAAAACTATGCGGAGAATGGGAAAAGATAGCTTAAATTAGATAAAGGGACGAGGGAGCGGTTAACCGTATTGTCTTCTCGCAAGGTGGGAATGAGTTTCAACATGGCCGTCACTGTAGGGGCGGCTTCATGTTCAGAGCATGGATACGCTATGCTTTCAAATGCGAATTTGATGTCACAAGCAAAATAAAGGTTAAAATGTAATCAGCTTAAACTATAAATCAAACATTGGTTAAGAAAACAACTTGTACTATGCACAAGCCAGTCAATTTAAATACAGATTAATTGGAGGTTGGTGCAATTTGATATGTACGGCGCTGTTACTAATGGACACCGTTAGGGCTTATAGTTTGACCCAGGTTAAATTAGGATGATGCTCTACAGCCGTGCTGTCGATCTGAAATTGCTGAAATGGGAAAAAATATGGTATGAAGTTGGTAAAAAACGCATGTTTATGCTGTCGTGTTTATGGAGCTTCGAAGCACCCCAGATGTTTTCGTTTTTGAAACTTAGTCCTAGCAAATAAAACCGAGCTTAAACAAATAAACTTACCCAGGAAAATACTCAACGTCTCCTTCTTGTATTTTTCATGTTCGGAAATTACCATACTGTATTTTTATAACAGGCCTTCTTGTAATTATTTTACCCAGGAGCAAGAATTACAAAATGTATAAAAATGGAAGCATGCTGCTGAACTTTTCTGATGACATTCACTTTTGAACGTTCTAGAATTTAAAAAAAAATTAAACACTGATACACTATGAATACGTTTTTGCTTATGCAGCAGACATTTTGTATTGTAATTGCTTCAACGTGTCAAATGATGTTGTACATGTTGTTTTCATAAAAACCACTATGCAAGGAATGTTTCTGATAACACTCTTGAAACTTAACGTGAAGGACTTAACAAGTTGTTGAACACGACAAGTGGCTTTTTTTCTTCTTCTTACTGCTTTGATTTCGATTTTATCTGCCTGTTAAATATAATGGAAATCTCTTCTTTTCAACGGTGAACCAGTTTATAATCTCACACGAACGAGATTAGAAGAGATGAAAAATAAATAAAAAAAAGCATTCGTCAAATGGTCTTCTTTACAAATGGCCCTGATATAATCCTCAACAAATGAAAGCGATTTACGGAATGGATGTTTTTGGAGTCATTATACTCAGTTGACTTAATCCAGTCGAGGATTATGTAAGACACTTGACTTAATTCGGTTTTGTGTTATTTGAGTGGAGAATTTGATATGGCAACTTTCTCACTTTCAAGACATTGGAATAGCTTAACATGATTGCATATGGCTATTTAACACAAAGTATGGTTCCTAAATACCTTAAAAACTTGGAATTTATCAGGGAAACTGCATAAACCTGGAATAATCAAGGAAATATGATTGTTTTATAAAAGCTAGGGAAATTTAATTTATTTTTCGAAGTCATTCAGTTTTCACAAAAGACTATATATATGAGATTACACACATCAGCCATGGGGAATTCCCATTTTAGCACATTTTTTTGCCTGCTCGTACTATTCACTAACCTCATACATGAAATTAAAAACTTATTTTAATATACACATAAAGAAGGAAAATGTGTGTAGGTTTGTTCAGCAAAAACTTTTTATCCACTCATCTGATTGTTGCCAAATTTTCCAGGAATACTTTTCAACAGCCCAGGAGAAACATAGGGGGTTTGCAATCCCAATAACATTAACCCTTTCCAAAATTCGTACATTTTATACAGAATTTTACTTCCAATATGACCGCCTAATTGGCTGAATCGGGTACGTTTCGTGAAAATGCAATATTATCACTTCCATCTTTTCTAAGCGATGCATTATGGATAAATCTGGACATCAGGATTTTCAGGAAGTGTTTTAAAACCCAGAAAAGCCATGAAATTTTTAAATTGTATTTCTGTGGGAACCATGCCATAGCATATTGCATTATAGATGCTGTCAAGATGGAGCTCACCTATTTTTAACCAGGTGAATTTGAGAATTCTCGCGAAAAATAGCCCAGAAATGGCTGTTTTTATTTCGTTCAACGTGCAGTATATTGTTTCCTGTGAATGGCAGGGAAGACGAGAAAGGAGCAATTTTAGGATTAAAGCCAAGGCTGATTAAGGCACCAAAATAAGCCTAGGGTGCCGACGTCTTAGGCATTTTAAATAAGTCCTGTTTTACATTCAACTAAGTCCTTGTAAGTTGGCTGGTGTTCCTGTACAGGGAGTCCGAAATTTATCTTGACAGTTTTTGATTCTGAATGGAGCACTTTGAACTTCAGAGTATTGTAACGGATTCTCAAAAAGGGTACTCAACACTCTGTGCTTTCACTTGTGAATTCTTTGTTATAGACGTTATGAATGGAGATCTGGGAAAAAATGAAGATTGCAATACCTGTCAAAACTTGCTATTCAGTAAAACCAAAATGAGCTTCTGTATAAAATAGAGCAACCCTAGTACATGTACATGTATTTCTACAACTCTTGATGGACCTTTTTGCTGTATAGTGGTAAAGATAATTTTTTGGACACTGATATATAGCTATAGAAATGCTGCACTACAATAATAAAAGTGAAGACACTGTCTCACTTTTTATCAGGAATAGTCAGCCATTTTGTAATGCATAACGCCTTATTCTGGTGTACTCCTCCTGGTGACGTATACTAATCTTTATAGCATTGCATTTTCAATATGGCCGCTCCCTAATGCACTATTTACACTGTTTAATTTTTCATTTTAAGGGTATATAAACATAGTGAGGCATCGCTGCAGTGTTAGAATCATTCTGGAATGAATTCTTCTAATCAAACAAGTTAATTTCGATGTGCTCGCACATATTGGAGTTTCGAATCAAGCATGGGAATGATTTCATCAAATGTAGCATTCTGATTGGTTGGCCGCCATTCATCTATTTTTGTGTGTTGCAGACGAAAAAAACGGGTTTGATTCATGTGATGCTTCATTACAGAATGATTCCATTCCTGTAGCGATGCCTCTGATGCCTCATTATGTTTTTACGGTTGTTTCTAATTTATGCACGCGAAGATTGTCGTAGGACGAAACGGCCATATTGGATTTTCAACATGGCGGCTCCCATGCACATAATGATTTCGTTCACATTTTTGCAACTTGAGATTGAAGTACATTTAGAACGAATAACTGGCCATGCTGGAAACACGGTGCCACCATGCAGGGATGCTGTACGATGGTGACAGAAAAAAATATTGGCCACTTTAGCGTTTAGAAACGCGAAATGAAGGTTGGCATCGTTTTTCCTCGGTGCTAAAGCAGAATCATTTTTATGATTCCTCTGTTAATAAGCTTATCAAGCCAGGAGATTGAAAGGAGATATGTTGGCAATGCCTTGTTCACGCATATTGACGCCTGGAGAGAAGCCGTTTTCGTCGTACAAAAATGCCAGAATCTGAGAAAAGTAACGTTCGTTCCCACAATCCCTAGGGTGTGCAATAATTAGTGCACTGCCCTTCTCTCTTTCTGCTCATTAGGATATAGGCAACCATTTTCCCTTCATGCCTTTTTTTTTGTATACTATAGTTTACTTTCCTATCCTGTTTCTTAGAAATGCACTTAAGTCATCGTATTACGAGATGTTATGAATTTATTCGAAATATTACGTTACTGCCATGATCCACCCTGACCTTCGACCCGGAAAAAGCTACATTACAGACTTTGGGAAAGTCACCAATTAAGAAGATGCAAGTTGTGGAAAACTTCCAAAAATGCTGGTTAATTACACACAAGGACAATTCCGTACATCTATAGCCTAACCCTGGGGGGGGGAGGCGTATTGCCTAATACTTGGGTGTGCGGAGTTGTCCATGTGCGCAAATTTCCGTTCACACGTCTTGTTCACTCTAAACTGAAGTGCATCTGTTGAGACACAGGACACGTCTTTTTTTGTCATCACCTACAAGTCGCTTGTATGCGACTTTTATTTTGAGTCGCATGGTAGTGTCTTATTTTTTATAC
>JAQGCC010001114.1:0-26544 GCA_034698905.1 Xestoiulus laeticollis | reverse complement strand
AATTTGCACATTAATATCTCGTGCAAAAATTCCTATTTAATTAAAAGCCTTGTTTGAGGCTAGCCAAACGCGCGTTTTCAGCCTATAGTGTGGCCTGGGGCTAATACTGGGCCATTAATCAAATTTGTATGCACATGTGCATGTACTTTATCCATAGGGTGTTCTTCTGCATTCTTGCCAATATGAAAGAACAACAAATGGATGATTGTATCAAAATAATCTCAGTAATTGCACAATAAATGACCAGGGTTGTTACAACTTGGTGGTGACAAGAAAACTAAAATTGGGATGCACTTATTGTTGTAGAAACGTTTAAGGGATTTGTGCTTTTCAAGCTTCTTTACTTTCTACTATTTACAGTTATTCTGCACCTAACAATATCTTATGTGCAGTGAAGCGTCATTGAGATTTTTACAACTTTTCCCCTGTTTTATTATATTTTTTTGTGCTATATGTGTGTGGCGTGGTTGACAAGTCCACAATATGCCTTACCAACTTATGGTTTTTATTTTTTCTGTGTGTTTGATTATATCTTTATGACATCGTAGCAGCGCTAGCATGTGCCAATAGGTCTACAGATTATAACATGGTTTATATGATAGACTTGTGAAGGTGGTTATATGGTTGTCCACCATAAAAATGTTTAGTGCCGCCTTTTCTATTGCACAGCAAATCGATTAATCAATGAATCTTTCTAGCTTGGCTTTTCATAGGTCTTTTCTCTATTAGCAATCAAATTCTGCTCCAATAAGTTCATTTCTTCATCAATAACTAAAATTGGACTTTAATCTAAAGTGGGTAATGGTTATAAAGGATTTTTTTTCCGAATCCCAAATGTGACATTGTTTCTTGAGCATTAGCCTATTTATAATAAGTGCTTCGATTGTTGGGCGGCATTATTTATTACTGCTGCGCTTTGGGGGTGTGCTAGCACTAGTCGCACTTCTTGCAGCAGGGTTTTTTATATTCATGAATTAATCATGATCAATTCTGGTAAATGACTTTGAAACGTTCCTATATGGCTTTCATTATGTAGAAGCAATTGAGTTTTAGCGACGAATCGAAATTTGTAGCGAAGCTATTGAGCAAATTGTAATCGGTTTCATCTGCTTTAGCAGTTTTTGCATGCGATTTCCTATTTATCGAATATTCCAATTCGTGTGGTGCATACCTTGGAAAGCACTGCATTTGCAAATGCTCTTCAAATGGCTCGAGGGTGCTTGAAGACATGTGAGCTTCATAATGGCGTAAGTTTGAAGATAAAGTTTACTGTGTTGCTGCATGTATATGCTAGAAATTACAGTTGTGAATTTGCTAAAGTAAATAAAATTGCATTCAGTCTCGAATGGATTTCGGTTCATTAGCTTGCATATATACCAAAGATTGTCTGCAATTATGACTATAAAAATGCTGATTCCATAATATAACCTCAAACTGTTGAAGAAAATTATGTTGTAATGGTGAGAATGTTTAACATATTTCCTTTTTTATTATCACTGATAGCTTGTCGTTTCTATGTTCCTTTCCATCATTCCATGTGGCATTAGCAACAAAAGCTAGCTCCACTTTCCCCTGTAAATTATGACCGACATGAAAAAAATAGGCTTTTGGTGACTTAATAGCCATAAATCCCAAATCTGTTGTTACCGAATTTATGTTGAGGTTTGTCTCTTGGTTCCATCCAGCGCGTCTTGCTTATCCCTTGATCCCTTGCAAGTTGTTGTGCTTTCTGATTTGCTGACCATCTTGTGCTGTTTTCTGGTATGATGCACAAGTTGTGACTTGAGGCGGGTAAGCTCCCAGAGCTATCAAAAGAGATTGTCCTAACTCGATTAATACTTGGCCTTCACGAGAAATCGATAACTTTGGGAAAGTGTCTTGGACTTAAGTTGGTTTTACGCTTGATAAGGTGTGAGGATTAGAAGCTATAGAGAAGCTTACATCCAATTTCATGCAATTGAGGCGTTTTAGGGCCACTCATTCGTCTTTTCGATTATCATGGCAAGGTTTTCGCTAATAACATAAAGATGATTTCTAGATATTGACTCGATTTGTTCTTCAGTATGCAATGATCTTTCATCTTCCCATTTTCATTTGGTATATCGCGCAAACAACTGAATATTTATCCTTCATCTTTGGTGGGTTTAGACGGCTGTAAGCTACATGTATATGAACAACACTATCATATTGCTGCGATTTGACTAAATTGTGGGTCACACAGATCCTCGATGTTACATCAAAGGATCAGCGAATCAATTCAGCATATGCTTAAATTAATCAATAACTTCGTTACATGTATCATTTCATGGAATTTGTTTTGGTATGCTATACAAAGATGATTTTACTTTGAATAGCATGTTTTGTCAACAACTTGTGCACTACTTTTGCCTAATAGGCTGTACAACAAAAATCAACTGTAGTACAGGCTAAGATAGTGTAATAAAAATGTCATTTCCCACCTATACATGGAACTGAAAAACAGAAGAACAATTTCTCGTTTCTTGGAACAATAAATTATCTTCATGAGCAAGTAGGGAATCTGCATATCATTCTATAGGCTTAACTGGTATTCGATTCTATCAAATATTACGTTTTCTTGAAATTGATTTTGAACTGAAAAAAAGTGGGCAAATATCGTCTTGGACCAATTTTCCGAAAGTGGTACGAGCCTTCTGCAAAAAACTGCGCTTGCATATCTGAATTTAATACCCTCCATGTATATAAACATTGACAATCGCCTATAAGTTTGGTCTTTTTTTTATGTCGTTTAGACTTCAAATTTCATGTCCTGAGTGCATTGGAGTTTTACGTATGCAGCTATGCCACTGTTTATTTATTTTTTCAAAAGAACTGTTGAAGTTGGGCAACAAAAGATGAGAAAAGTTTGTAGGCTAAACATATCTGATGCTTATACTTCGTCTTGTATGGTGTGGTGACCTGTGATGCTCTATTTTCTTTTACCTTCAAGGAATAAACTGTTTCTGCAAGCATTTCTGTTTTTCGTTTTTTGTCTCGCAATCATCGCAATCCAATTTTGAAGCCTTAAAGCTTTTGAACAGCTCAGTTTTCCATCAATGGCATTTGGCTGCCTGCAACATTGAGCATGGCGAACCCTTAAGCCCTTGGCGCTTTCTTAAAAAGTAGTGTGTTCACGACATGGCTTTAAGCATTTGACAAATAACCTAGGGACAAAGTCTTTGTTAATGAGTAAAGCCATTGCCGACATGACGGAAAACGGAAGCGCTTGTTAGTGTCCTTACAATTAAGGTCCAATATTGGTTTCGGTCTTGATTCTAGCCATGGCAACTTTTCAAACGAAACTCTGTCTTTGACAAAAAAACATCTCTTATGCATGTAAATTGTACAAGTCGTAATGTAAGTGAATCCCATGTGTTTTCAGATAATTCACAGAATAGAAGATGACAACGTTTTTTAATTTTTTTTTTTTGCAGGTGAGGGAAATGGAAATCCAACGCAGTGTGGCAGAATTGAAACTAAGAGAACATTCAGGAAATGTCGTCGAAGCTCTCGTTGCTCTAACTGAATAAATTGTCAATAAAAGGTTATTTACAAAAGGATGCAATAGCCTTAGTTTTATTGATCTGAATCCACTTTTCCTGGAAAGGAAAAATTTGTCTGCTATTGTACAATGTATGTATAAAAACTATTCTTGCTGAATAATAGCCTGATGTGTATTTCCACAGAATACATCTCATACTGGCTCTTTGCTTGCAATGCCTGTTTTAGTATAAAAATCAGCAAACTGTCAAACATTTAAATTTATATTGTGATATACATGCGTAGGGCTTGCAATGCATGTAACACGGTTGACGTATTGGATCAAGATGTATATCGAACTGAATTAAACATCTGTAGAGTGGATCAGCAGCGTGGAAAATTACATTATTCAAGTACATGTAAATGAATCTTGCAATTTATTTTAAGTGGTAATTTCTTAAAATTATCACTTCTATATAATGTGCAGGATTGATTTGAAAAGCAATTTTTGCAAAAGAATATGACTCGATGCACCAAACCTATGTTGGCAGTATTAAACTTCACCATATTATAATATAGAGGTCTTGTTACAAGAAAAAAAAATTCAATTTCCATGCTATTGAGTTTTTTTTTATAATAATCAAATATATAAAAGAAAACCTTCAATAGCGGAATTGAAAAGGGAAACCAAATTTATGGTGATATCCTATGTAAATGCCACTGAGGGGTGAATATGATACTAGGGTACCTTTCATTGCTTGTCATAGGTAAAAATAACATGTAGGGCAGTTTACCAAATACCACTTGCTTGTATCATTATTAATAAAAATAGATAAATCATTTCACAAATAGCAAGGTGTTAAATAGCTTTTAAAGCATGGACACTTGGAATGTTTATTCCAATAATTTAATATTTCATGTTATGTGATAATTCATTCAATTTAATATTGGGCAGTTTCTATTTTGAAATGTTATTTACATATTTTGTTCTCATATGATATCGCATAAATGTATGTAAAATATCTTTAGGCTACTTGCCGCTTCAAAATGCCCATACCAATTCAGAAGCTGTTCAACCTCTCATTGCTATAAATTAATTGTTTAGGTCATAAATGTTTTACTTTTATCTCTAATGATAATAATTTAGCCCCCTCATAAAGAAATATTGGCTAATTAGAGGGAAACACAACAGCTGAAAATACTTTGGAAATTTAATCTGCAAAATAGTCTCATTATAGACTCGTTTCCTGCACACATTTGTAAACAAGATAGCCTCTAACTGTCATTAGGCTTACTAATTTTTACCGTTTATTTTAATGGCTTCCGTATTAATGGCAGCTGAAAAGCCTTTTCTCTAGTGTTTTTCGTGTTGTTATTGGAAATCTTTCTTTAATGAGGATAGTCCTGATGGTCCACTTTTCCATGCACTAAAGCGTACGAGTCTGCTGAATTTCATATTTGTAGCTTATACTAAAGGGATCGTTTTCGAATGCCTTAAACGCACTTACATTTATGTGAAGGCCAATAATTTTCTCTACGAATTTCATCCTTGCTCCAACAGTCGACCAAGATTGATGATAGGAAATTATTGGATGCACTTACAAAGATTTTTCAAGGCAATTCCTTTGAATGATTTTGTTATTTTTGGCTTACCAAACTTTCAGACTTGTCAATTAATATTATTGAAGGGTATGATTTTCCAATGCCATTTACACAATTGAGTTTTTTTTTTTCTAAAATATAGGTCAAAACTGTCTTCAATATTATTTTTTTAATATTTCCAATGGAGGATTTTCACAATGACTCGTGGCGCCTTTAGTGGACACAATATCGTCCCCTTAGCCCCACTGAGCATGTGCAGTAGACATTGTCAAACTCCTCCGAGTTGGACAATGACCCGTGGCACCTCTAGTGGACACAATATCGTCCCCTTAGCCCCCACTGAGCATGCGCAGTAAGGCTTGTGAAAATCCTCCATTCGATATAGGCCTAGGCCTACAAATATTTGGATACATGTTTACTTTTTCTCTAAATATTTGCAATAAATAAGCACTTTCACAAACAAATTTTTCAATGTGGGGTTTTGACTATTATTGTTAATTTAACCAATACAAAGTACATGTCTAAGCATAGATTTACGTTGCATTGAATCCCATTTTAACATAAATACATAATTGTTTTATTTCAAGAAATTACAGCATGTAAGATGTTAAAATACAAGAATACAAATAGGTTCATTACATGTGTGCTAATATGCGAAAATCTCAGGTTATTTAGCTTCTGAAACAATTTTCCTTAATAAAAATATCGTATATAATTTTTTACTTTAATTGTTTTTGCCACTTAACCGACTTATATACCGACTTACATGTATTGAAATTGGTCAATATTTTTGTTATATTTTGTCAATATATACAAGCATATGCGAATCGTCAACATTCTAGCTTTTTTGCATCTCTGTGGATCAATTCGCAGACAAGACAGCATTAGAAATGACCTGAGGAGAGAGAAAAATCGTATAAAGGAAATTCTAGCTATATTGGAATTCATCTGTCAAAGCCAATGATGAATCTTTCAAGTTTTTTCAGTGCCATTTTGCTGAAAGGTCTTTGTGGATGGATGAAATGCTTTGCAATTGTTTGGTTTTGCGTTCAGATGGTCAGTGCATTCTCAACGGGATCTCCGGAAAACAACATACAGTATCCCCGAGTGACTTCAAGAAAGCCACTTTTTTATACATTCTGGTATATACTGCTGATATACTAACATTGCTTCTGCTCATGTATCATTTACAACACGATTTCTTGTCATCTTGTTTTAATGAGAAATCTGTTTATTGGATATTACTTTCTACTTGTACATGTACATGTAGTTGGAATTTACTATTTGGGGATTATACAGATTTCCATATTACAGTGTCATCAATTGAAACTGCCTGCATGTAATTGAAGCCAAATGACACAAATTTAAATTGATTAAATAACAATGCGTGCATTGCAGATCCTATCATCAAAGAGTTAATCTATGCCGCTATCATCAATAATTGGCATGTACTATCAGCGAAGGAACCAGCTTCATGAGAAAATTTTATAACCTTCTTTTGGTTATTATTAAAGGGAAAATAACTCTTTAAAAACTCAAAGAGCGGCCATTTTGAAAATCCAATGAAAACTGCTCATACGCCACAAGAGGATGCTGAACTACAATAAGGGAAATTACCATAAATCGAACTAAAAAATGTATAGTGAGGATAGAAGTTATAGCAATTGCTTTTGGCTATAAAGCTGACTTACAGACAACCATCACGTCACATGAGCTAACATGATGGCACGCATGCTAATGCCACGTGAACAAAAAATGCATTGTTGACGTGATAATAGTGTGAGCCTCGTACATGCATCTATCATGCTAACCATTTCTAAAAAATGCATTCTGCTTTTTTTTCACATGGTGTGAAAATGCGTGCCATCACGTCAGCTCATGTGTCGTGATGGTAGTCTGTAGCCAGCTTTATCCAGGACACTTTTGTCTCATCACATAGTTGTAGCTAGGTCATAGTTCAGATATAAAAACTTCGTGGTGCACACTCGAGTTTTGTTTGTTAGATTGAGTATTATAGTAAAGTCCTTTGTGCAATATACTGAGAAAATGCATGCAGAAGTGCTCTTTAATTGCACTCCTCTTTAATTACACTCGGAATTTAACATGAAAATGCAATGTATTGTGAGCACCAACTTAAAGTATTGGTTAATCCCTTTCTATTGATTTAAATACCTTCTGGATTAGGATTCAAGGTACTTGATGTTGCCAAATTAACGTGATGATGGTCGTTAGATGAGAGCCAGGAAAGTTTCAATTAAAGATCATCTTTAATCGCCTTCAGCCCTCTCGTGAACCAATCAACCTTTTGGTAAACGTGGAAAACGCAGAAACCTAACATTGCATTCAGGCATGGTCATTCAATGACATAAAATGTAACCCTGTAAGGTACATAATTAGCACTCTGCACTTTGTGATGTCGAAAAGCATCGAAGCTTCACGTTTGCAGTAATTCATTTGGATTCAATTAACTTTTTTATGTCCATGCAATCCTTTGATATATTGCAATACGCGTTTCCACTCTCGTATTGATGTGCAAAATAAAGCATTAAAAAATATTATGATATCACTATAGTATATGATGATATATTTCTATATGATTGGCTGTGTGATTTGGTAATCTAACAGGGCTCCCATATGAATGGAAAACACGAAATTGTGAAGGAAATTGGATAGATTTAGAATACTCGAGCAAACACGACTTATATTGAAAAAGTCAAATTAAAACATACATATTACATTTGTACACACATAGAGGTGACACACTCAACTACCCCTGCATGGGGAATTCCCCTTTTCGCTTATGTGGTAACATAGTTTTATGTAAAATGTAACATTTTGCATCTGTTTTTATACGATTTTAACCAAGAAAAAGAAATATAACAAATATTCCCTAACCTACTAAAACTTATGTTAATTAAGTATGATTTTTAATTCAGTTTATTATGACAAGGGGTTAAATTAAAGCTCGTTCATTGCTGAATGTTGTAAATTGTGTTCTGAAACAAGTATCTATGGGCAACGAAACAAGACCACCCAAAAATTCACTGTATACAGGTGGTCACTATACAGAGCATTTCTATGAAGGAAAATCGTATTTAATCCTGTGTGCATTAAAACCAATTTATGAAAAGTAGTCACTTTCTCAAGTTTTGCCGTATATTGTCATATTTTTTTAAAATTTCAATCATCATGGATAGTCAGGGAATATTTTTTTAAAAACTGGAAATGCCATGTAAATTGAAACTCATTTCTGTAGGGACCCTGACTAAGGTTTATTTTAAAATATCAAATTTCTTAAAACGACGCTAACAACAATGTTAATATTCTTGGGAAATCATTTTGACCTCGTCGTCATCTGATTTTTAATAGATTTGACGTGTGGAAAATCGAATTCTTTAATCAACTTCAAGGCACATTATAAAGATAAGGGTAAAATCTCCTGTCCATTACATGTAAAGTTAACCAGGATTCTTCTTCGGTGGCATCCTTGAAGCAGTCTTCTTGCATCATCCATCTTCATTTCTTGATTCCACGTCATCCATTTTCTCTGAACTGTCAATTTCCATTGTCTAGCTTCTTTCCATTGTGTTGTCCACTTAGAGCCTCCCACGCTCATATTTCCTATTTTGACAAATGCAGAGAGAGGCTTGAAATTCTGCAAGGATCGTTTCTATGGATAATGGGATTTGAGAGGTGCAAGAGATGCTGCCGATACTTGGTTTGGCTTTCGGGCCTAAACGCCTACGTACTTTGCTCACGTGCCAATGGAATGCATAGCCTTTCCATTACGGAGTGAATGTCATATACATGTATTTACGATAACGTATCTGAGTTTATCGATGTTCTCTTTGACATTGGACTTGATTGGATTGCTTGCTTTGGGGAAAACCTTATTATTTCTGATTAAATTTACAGCACTTGTATACATGATTTTTCAAATGGCCTTAAGTCGATATATGTCGTTGCTAAACGCTTATCTCATCTGTTTACTGCAGTTTAGTTTTTTCTGTAATAACCTACAGATGACATTTTCTAAACATCGCCAGAAATTGCGACGAAACATTTCGCGTTTCCGGAAATTTTCCTTTATTTATCACTTAATCGATGCATGTCAAGATATTGCTTATTTATACATTGTATATACACATATCGTACTTGATGCAATAAACATGCTGGTATGCTTGCATTGATGCATATTTAATATGAGATAGGATGTGGTTGACAAACATTACCCAAGAAGTGTCATATTGGAAATTTCCGGAGGTTTTCTTTACCAAATTTAACTTTTTAAACTGAAACTAGGTATCTGAACAAAATCTGAGAATGTATTCTTTTAAAATATTCTTAAAAGCATTAATGAAAGTTGCTCTATTTTGAAAAAAAATCTTCAGTGGCATACGAGTGCATTGTTTTTTAAATGACTAGAAGACCTAATTTCACGAGATACTGCTTTTTAATGAAATTGGCCTGTACACTCTAAAAAAAGTTGTCACGATAGGTGTTTTTAAATATACATGTACAAGCACATATGTTATTACTTTGCATTTCGGTATACATTTTAAGGTTGAAAGTATACCTAGCTTTCAAATCATTTAAATGATTAAAAATGTGTTCTTGAACACCTTTATTTATTTGTGCCAAATTAAAGGTGCTTCATGTTGCAGTAAAGATGCTATATTTGTGACAGCTTATAACACCTATATTTGGTATATATTTATAGTGTATAAGTTTACTAGATGAGTCAATGAAACGTACACTTATGGTTATCTTGAAATATTGTCTTCTGATCAGAAACTTTCTTAAAATATCAAATAGGTTTCTCATCGGAAAATGGTAATATTATGGATTCCTTGAAACAATGCTGATTGAAGCAGACTTAGTCAATAGTGTTATTTCTTAAATAAAAGCATCGCCTTTAAGCATGACCTTACATATGCATTGGTTAGTGGTTTGCTCCATACGTATCACACATGAGCTGCTAACGTTGGCACTGACGCTTTTTGAACTTGCATAGTGAAGGAATTGAAATCAATAACAGCGTAATTAAGGAGTTATAAAGTTACAAAGAGCGTAGCAATCTGAGCAGCTGTGTTTTCTATTGTAGTACATGTAGCAAGTTTTGAACATTGGCAGTATTATGAAACAAATGTTTCCAAACCCCCTTCATTACGTTCATCCCAGTAATAAATCTTCAGACTTTTGCCATAAGAATTGATTGGACAGTTTGTGATTGCAGGTTGTGAGGTAATAATTTTATGTATTTTTTTCTATTTTCACCATCGATGTAAAAAAAAAAAACTATCTACGTTATAACCGTTAAAAGTCCTTCAGGAAGCAGGCACACAGAGATTTGACATTACATGATGTTAAATTGGTGATTTCTGCAAAAAAAACAACCATTTCCGCTTTCATGAAATGCATTTTCTTTGTTGATGTCCGAACGTATTTTTATTATCATTCTATGTATCCAGTTGCACTTAGGATCCCGATGGATGCTTTTAGCTCAATGCGTTCAATTTCCTTTCTGATCTTTGCATTGTTTGCCTGAAATGTCAATAATAATTGAACTGGAACGCTGACCAATGAAAAGAAATTATTTTTCCATGGTCATACGTCTCATATACCTTATTCATATTTTAACATGAAAATTTCGAGATTTATTATGCCATCTATGAAATCGAGAATTGAATTGAAATTGAATTTAATTGATATTTATACAGTTAAGTTCTTTCAAAAAAAGTGTCTTATTCATTTAGCAAAAAAATTGACGTAAAATTGAATCCCAAATATTAATTTGTGGATCCTTGAAGTTTTTGTAATAATGTTGTATGGTAAAGTCAATTAGATTATTATGGTAACTTAGCACAGGTCATCTAGCACATGCAGTCATGCATATTCGACATGTACCAGATTACAGTTGCAACATGCAAAATGCAAACTGAAGTATTTTAATAATTTAGAAAATCGAATTTTAACTATACCATTTTGAAATTTTGGGGTAATAAATAATGCATAATCAGGCTATTGTTATCTATTTTTTAACTAATAAAATCAAAAAAATAAATAGCAATGCACATCCTAAGCAAATCTGAAGAAACCAACTTTTCAGAAGCCACTTAGGGGATGTTTTATAAGATTGTTACACTATGGCACAATTTTTCTTTTATTCACTTTATACGTCGAACTATATTACGTAGGCAGTCCGTCATAATCGTAAATCATTTTTAACTCTTTTTTTTAAAACTTTGGTTTCTTTAAAGGTTACGTGATGCCAATGTGTTTATTTCGTTCCTATATAACATATCCAGTTTGTATTATGGAAAATATGTAAGCATAAACATATATTTGATGCGTGTAAAATCGATTGGCTTAAAGTTTTCTTTTATAGCAAACGCAACATTTTCTAAAAAGCATTGGTTTAACGGTATTAGATTCACTGCAACCAAGTCGTACACACGTCTTGACTGATTATGCTGCATTTACTCCATCACTTTGTGATCGTCATTTAGAAGACCTTGTAGGCATGCCAAGATTTTAAATTTGCTTTTAAGAAATAGTGTGATGTCACCTAAATCTGGATATGATTTATGAAAGCATTCCTTTTATATTCCTTGTTTTATTGTCCTTTCATGATTTCATCCAAGCTGTAAGACAACGTTTCAGAAGTGCACTATAGGTCAAACACACTGTACTTTTATATTCTTAAAGTCAAGCCTGATGCCTATTGATCAGGGAAATCGGGACATGGTCTTGTTTTTCTGGGTTGAGATGCAGCTGTGAAAATTGTCAAAAGGCTCAAGGAGACGTCTGTGAAAGGAATAAAAAGGATATTCATTGGAGACAGCCTCGAATATCCAAAAGTGTAGATGTCAAGGAATCAAGCTTCGTTATAAGCAAAGAAAAAAATGGTTGTTTATATCATCCCAGTAATTCTAATAGATTCCAAGAAACTCACATTGTATTCAAGTGCTCTTGTACAAACCTTGAATTCTAATTGACTGTTGACATTTTCTTAGAAATTAATTAGAAATGGTTAGATTTTCCACCCAAAATAACAAGAAAGATAATAGCAACTTCTCACTATCGTGTTGCATTGCAAATCTATAAACACCACGATGAGCACTTTAAGCAATCTTGCATCAGCTTCATGGCTTTTTTTCCCCCACTCTAGATGGTTTTTTCACATTATTTTCACCATTGCAAATAGTCACGCTTGCATGCTTGATAAATTGAATGTGCATGCATTTCACTCGTGACGCAATTTTAATCGTTTGGCAATCTCATCATTCAAGTTAAGATGAAAAAGGCTGAGTGGAAATTGCTTTATCTTTTGTTCTTTCATCTCTTCTTCCCATGTCTCTTGGGATGCTTTCTTGCCTATGAAAATAGGGTTGATAACAATTCTTGGTTTTCTGGTATAAAAAATGCGATGATTTTATTCTTAGGGTGTGGCTATGTACTTTGGGATTACTGCAGGTAAATTAACTTTTCCATTATTAGAGCCAATATTTAATGGAAATTGCCTAGGTAATTCTGATTGCTTAGTTGCGTTGCTCAATTCCATTTCAGTGATTATAACCTTGTAATATGGAAGGAATAGTGGTTAATTGTTATAAAGTAAATACCAAACGGTATTAAGGGAAAACCTGTACATTAGAATTAATGAAAATTACATTTAAAACGGATTACCTTTTCAGTGTGTAATTTCTGATTAGTGTGGACCAATTTGGGTTAATTTGAATTAGCACATGGTATAGTATCTGGCAGCTAGATCTCTTGTATCGAATTTTGTATATTATAAATGATTACAGGGATATGCACATTTGTACACCGTACAAATTACCATCTAAATTAAGAGATGATACATAATGCATTCAAGTGTTGGATTTGGTAGTTTTTTATCACTACAAATGTAATAAAACGATAACCTAGCATATGTGTACACTTCAGTTTTACGACTTTTTCGATTACTAAATATGACTTGTACATGTATTTGACACTTGATTTTTCAAGCCTAATGGCCGGTTTTACCAACGCTGGTAAAATCTGAGATCAAGTAACCTGTAGTCAAACCTTGACCACAGTTTGACCTCCCGGTCAGTTGTTTGGGTTTTACCAACTGACCTCTGTTGGTAAAACCGAATCGGAGGTCAAACTGTGGTCAACTGCAGTTTGACCAGAGGTTAAGTTTAACCTTCGTTGGTAAAATCGGCCATATGTTGGTAATTGTAATCATCTAAAATCTTAAACTAATTGAATATTTCACAACTTTTAAAAGATTTAAATAACAGGCTTCGATGAATGGTCTTCAGCTCATTATTTATTAATTTTGGCGAACATTTTGGGCCTCTTTTCCGCTATACAAACCAAACTTATTTTACAAAGCACTCATGTTTGATTTCAAATAAAAAACAGTAGTAAATGTTACAGAAAAAAATATGGAAGTGAGGGATTTTCTTAATTTGAAATAGTTTTAGATCGCAAGAATGTGTAAATACATGGAAGTCTACATGTATACAAATCAATATTAAATATACAATTTAATAAGCTTATATATATATATCATGGGCTGAAGACCATTTCTCGAAGTCTGGTATTTCTTTCAATGAATATGTCTAAAAATGGATCTTTTTTATCCGTTATTTCCAATTTTAATAACCTTTTGAGATTCCATTAAAACGCAATTTCTGCATGGTTTAAGATGCTGAAATTCAGCATTTCTCTTTGCATCGCATACTGCCTGCATCTGCTGATTTTGAAGAGCTTTTGCAGGAAAAGCGTTTTTCTCAGATAGAATAATCCTTTATCGTTTTATGGAAGAAGTCGGTTTTTGATTTGCTTTTTATATACGATTTTCATGTAAATGCTTCCCACTAGGAAAAAGTAGGGCTCACTGATTTTCTCGCATCTTTTTTCCCCATCCCAACAGTGTTTTTCTGCGTTTTCCATCATCTTTTCTGACATGTTGCACGACGACCGAGATCAAGGCGAATATTTGTTAGGCTTAGTAGAATGGGAAGCAAAAGTGTGTTCGCTTATGAATTCGCCATTTCCTATTTGTCGAGGGAATTCAAAAAGAAGCAAATGCAACTAAAAAAATGTTTCACGCCTATAGCCGACCAAAGCTTCCTTTTCGATGTAATGCTTTTTTTCCCTCCTTTAGTATTTTCTATTACAACATTCTAGGAAAGCTACTATCAATCAACAGTGAAATGCGACAACCACTCCCTGTCATCAAAATAAGCTTTTTATGCTCGCATTTTGGCCTAAGCTAGAAATAAATACATAACAAGAGAAATATTTGTGTATACATACAGCATAGAGATTATCTTTCTGCTTTTTCTCATCTTCTTGGATAACTTTGTGTTTGCACGCTAAAAAGAAAATCGTTGATGCTATTAGAATGTAGTTTTTCTCAGTTTTTGAAATGGTGTAAGTCAGTCAGAATCCTATACTTACAAGTGTTTTTATATTTACACATTTTCCCCTGCAGAAGTTATCTATGTCAAGGACTAGCTGTCTCTAAAATATAGATAAAGTTTACTTAACTCAGTTTTACTGAATATGATTCAGTTTTAGAATGTTATCTATGGAATACTTGTAAAATAATACACGGAATCCACCGGGGATAAATTTCTAAAGTGTTGCGTGCATGCATCTCTGTCGAGCAATCCGCCCAAAGGGACATTTTATTTTATGAATTATGTACATGCAAGTTGGTGAATAATGCACTTCATTGCAAAGAAACGAATTTACCACGTTTATCTAAATTTTCATTATGCATCATATTCGAGTGAAGTAATTTGCGAGTTTTTTTTATATTCGACACATGATTTTTATCAAAAAACTACGAGAAAAATTAAGTGAAACATCCAAAAATTGTTGCTTTATAAAACGGAAGTAAACCAAAAAACCTAAGGTATATTATATCACTATTTCCAAAGAACATATTGCAGATTTACATTTGGAGAAATCTATATTTGGATATCTCCTTGGTTGATATTGAGCACTTGTTTTGCTATTTGTCCCACTGGTTGACACATTTTGACAGTACAGATTTGCAAGTTACAGATCTCGTTGTAGATTTCATTGCACGTTATATACATGTACATATAATGACATTTCACAAGTTGCAATTGTTTGATTCTCCATGATTAGGAAAGACGGTTCAAGAACAAAATGAGATTTCCCCCAATTGTTTCTCGCCTTAAAATTACATAGTTCACCCTGCTTTTATTGCCACACGTACTTCTCTAAATTGAACTTTATCTTGAAAAGTTGTTGGCTATATATTGCGAAATAAAAGTTCCATGGTATTCATGCATGTATAAAAACATGTATTTTTGAAGGGCATATTTCTGTAAGTGATGGAGGGCCATCGACGGATATTACCTCGTCATAATTTCAGTGGGTTCATAAAAGGATAATGACTTTCCAAGTTACGTGTCTCCGGTCGAACTGCATGCATAAAGAAGCAAGATGCATTACTTATGCTCACAAGATTTTTTTTCTACATTTTGTTTACAATCTACATTGTAGAAATGCGTGTATCACACGAGATAAATAAATATTTCAGACCATTTTTTTTCCTTCTATACATTCGGAAGAAAGGATTTTTACGCGATAATGGAATCGAATCATACGAAGTTTGTATGCAAAGGTGTCAATGCGAGCAACTCATATGCATATGAATCAAATAAAAAAAAGATGTAAGCACTGGTGATATGTATCTGAAAGTGGCAAAGTATGCCCATGCTTCTAGATTTAAGCTTTTGCGTCAAACCATCCAGGGTTCTATACATCTCATTGTCGATGTTGACTTCCACAAATGCCAATCGATATTTATCGATCTTTTACTATATCTTTTTAAAACCTAACTTTATTGATTTCTAGAGTTGTGATGCAATTGTTTCAGCAAGACAATTTTTTTTAACTTTGTGCTTCTGTTGGCCGATTGGAGTTATTTGCTCCCTCTGTGATGGACACTTAACCAAATCATGCGGTTTCCTGCAATAAATTAATTATTAACGGATAATTTCCTACATTTTCCAAGCAATTTGCTTGGAGCGTTGCACAATCGCTGGAATTTGAAGGGGTTGATGCATTAAGCCGATCGTTATAAACGTTATATGTATTGTGCCTGGCACATTTGCGATAATAGCTAAATGCATTTATAATCGTACATGTACTGTATGTGTTCTAACCAATCACATTAACTAATTCGAAGAAAAATGTTTCATGTGATGATGTAGTATTTCCAGAATTTGAGCAGACATCCTATATCAGCAATGCACTTGGTTGGTATCAGTGATGGATATTACAAAAGTTTCTGATCCACTTTTGGTCTATAAGAAGTTTTCTAATCATTTTGAGTTAGATTTAAGGCCATTCAAAGTACAATGTATGCGTTTCTGCATGCCCAAAATGAAACGTAATCCATCACTGCAGGATGTTAACGCATATAAATTTTGAAACGTTTTTGTCGTGGCTATGACATAAAACGTTGGGGAAAGTATGCTCTGTACATGTACTTGCCACTATGGCATCCTCAATTCTCCTCTGCTGACGGGTAACACGGTTAAATTCATGGAAAAAGTTGATCCACGGGCACTTGCGGTTGGAGGGCTATATTTCACCTATTGTTGAGATGATAAGATTGATGGATGGTCATGTCTATGCCCTGACCATATACACTGTACATGGACAAATGCCTTATACATACTGTATATCGATATTCCAGCGTGCCATAGAAAGTGCCTATAACAACTTCTGGTGAAACATGTGGGATTCCAATTCAAGTGCCACCCCAAATTTTTTCATAACCGTTATAGTTGGAAAAATTCTGTTTGTGTGGTTAGATACATAGTCACCAACATAGCTCACCAACAAGGTTGGCTTAAGCCAAGCAAAGCACGCGAATCACTGCCAACGCCCTCTTCGCAAAGCACGCGAATCACTGCCAACGCATGTGCGGTCGACTGCGTTGGGGCCGGATATAAAGTCAACGCAT
Source organism: Xestoiulus laeticollis (assembly GCA_034698905.1). NCBI lineage: Eukaryota > Metazoa > Arthropoda > Diplopoda > Julida > Julidae > Xestoiulus > Xestoiulus laeticollis. Next base: position 9,434 of record JAQGCC010001114.1, on the reverse strand, counting down.
GCACACGTGAAGTGCGGCGGCGTTGAGGCCGACGCTAAAAAGCCGCCATCTTTGTTTTATGTCTAGCCTTATTTCAAAGATGGCTGTCGGCGCACAAGGCAACGTCTACCTGATGTCCACCTAGTGGCAAACGTGATAACTATTTCGTCCGTCACGTGTGTGAATGGCGATCTCTCGACGTAAAGGATAGCGGTGATTTACGGTGAGTGATTCGCGTTTGGTGCGTGGGGGGCTTTAGTGGTTATGCTTTGCTCCTTGAACTCGGGAAACCCGGGTTCAAACCCCGGTCGGCTTTCATGGTTGTGGTTTTTCGTGGTTTCCCACAACCTCCGTTAATCGTCCATATAGGCACATACAGGCAAATGCCGGGATAGTTCCCCAAAAACGGCCGCGACCGTATAAAGTTCACCTTAAAAAATCTGGCACTTTGCCTCCTGCCACATGGCATACTACATGCTGACTGCAGGGTAAGGAATTGAATTGAATTAAGTCATGGGTGCTCTATCCACTGATTCATCTACATGTATGTTGAGATTTTACCCTAATTTTTCACGGAAGCGCAAATTATAGATTTTTAGCCGTAACAATTAGGACAATATGCACAAATTAGGAAAATGAAGAGAATGGTCTGTTAGTATGAATTATCAATTATTTAAAAGTTGTCACAATGTTTTTTTAAGAGAATAGAGGCCTAATTGACATTTGTGTATGAATATACATAAATATGTGTTGCAACAATACGTATTTATTAAGCTTAGTCATGCAATATTTTGTTATTCTGCTTGCAATATAGCATTCAAATGGAAAGCAACATATTTAACAATAAAATACTAAGATAATAAGAATAGTAGTTATAGTTTCTTATACCTATCTACATAACAATGTTTTTTTCCTACTGATATTACATTATTCCATTTGGCTTTTATCACACATGACATAAAACAGCTAAAACTGAGTGCTCAAAAACATCTTTCCACGTCTTATCTGATGGTTTATGCATGCATGATTTCATTGTCTAATTTGGAACTATGACAGCAACTTAAACAGTCAGACCCTGTGTAGTATTATGTAAAACATGTACTTATGACAAGTACTTATTCATCATCAATCTTTCAAGTAACCCAACTATAAGTTAGTAAAATATTATATGGTATGTTGTCTGATTGTGTTGATTTCCCGTCTGTTCTTTTCATTATTTGTTTGTAAAGTAGTGTATATATTCATTATTGCCTCAGTGTGTGTTGCCTGTTATTAGAGTCGCGCTTATGTCGTAAATCTGCATTTTCGACATCATCGTTTGCATTTCTTAAATATGTTCTTGGTTCGCACGACTATAATATAGCACGAGAGAAGGAACTTAATGGATGTGAGCGAAAGCCTAATCTGTGACATTTAAAATAAATTCTTACTGAATTTGCAGTCGGTTTTTCTTAAGGGCAATTAACGTTTTAAATACGAGCAGTGATTTGCTTTTAATTCCACGTAATACGTGCCAAGCTATTTTCCTACTCTGCTACATGTATATCTGTCTTAAACGCTAAGTGGCCATTTAAACAGGATTTGCAATCTTTCTATTCGTGTTAGCTCGAGCTTCCATCGAATGGAAATAAAGAATAATTACACCACTGATTAATTGTCTCGGCAATTAATATTGTGTAATATGGAAAGGGATTGACATGCATGGAGTCTATTTTTCGGCCCCATTATATAGTTAAGGTTCCTGGTGATCCTAGAAAAAATCTCAAGATGTATATCTTATAGAGAAATACTATGAGAATAATGAGATTATATGGATCAGCATGTTTAATGGACTGGTAATTAAGGCAAACAATACGGATGAACAAGATCTATGTGATTTTATTAAGGGGCTCTATGACATAAGTCACCTATTAATATGATTCTATGCCCTAGTCGAAATAAATCCCAAATATCAGTAAAATCTTACTGATATCCGTAAGATTTTACTGATATTTGGGATTTATTTCAACCAGGGTGAGTCTATTATATGAGATCCCATTGTATATACTCAACGAGATTTATAATTTTTAATTGGGATATGTTAAAAAATCGTATAAGTAATTTGAGGTCTCTTAAAATAAGATTTTTCACTGGGGCATCTAAACAACAAATTTGATGCATTTGATCTACCTTTATTAATATGTGACATTTTTAATTTAAAAATGTGGATGAGGCGTTACCACAGTTTGTTTAAATAAGGGCCTCATGCACCGTATGTTCGTATAACATGTATTTTTTGGAAGTTTTGTGAATGGCTTTTCTCAGTTTTTTTATACTGAGAATGTATATATTGTAGCTTAAGTGTTCTCCTTGGCGCGTAAGGCATTTCACTAGCCGATTTATAAGGGGAAAGCAAATTGAGCCGGTCTTGCTTATTGCTTTAACGGTTTCTGTTGGACGATATCCAAACTGTTAGCTATCCAACTAAATATAATGAATGCTAAGTCAACATTGCCCCGTTATGTCATATTTATGTTGTGCTATGCTATATAATTTCTTGGCACTGAGCATCTGATTAATCTTCTGCAAACTTGCGATGACAATTTATTTAATGCTCTCATAAAATTTAGTGGTAAAAGGTAATGCTTCGTTTTCAAGAGGGTCTTTAGCTATAGTTGGCCTGGTCGTTGTAGAAAAATACTGATAATAAACGGAACAAAAGTGCTGTCCATCGCTAAGGCCACCCACATTAACGGTTGCTAGCCTCTTTTAATTCGCCCACGTGGTATTATCCATAAGTCCTCCTGATGATAATTAGCCTTTTGCCAGCGTTTGACCATATCTGATGATCATTTCTGATTTAGCTGCGTCTTTGTGAATGTCGTTGAAACGATGTTAATTGCACACTTGGGCAATTCATTCAGAGTCTTGTCATTTCAATGATGGCTATGGGCTCTTAGCTCTGGCGCTATAAAAGTGCTTTCAAGTCACTATCTTCAATGACCAAATTGGGACTGGCATTACTTCGCGAGATATGGCAAGAGATCAAATTCATTTTTCGGCTAATTTTTAACGATAACATGATTTTTTGCAATTAGAAGCGAATGTCTAATTTTCATATAATTGATTGTAATAATTTTAGCATTGGATTTTGTAATGTCATTTGGCCTGGTTATACACCCTGTAGCCTACATGTATACTCTCTTAAGTTCAATAGTTTCAGTCGTTCTCTATTTTATAAATAGTTTTTAACACATTTTTATTATCTATTGAAACATTAAAATCATTAGTTTTGATCCAAACACCTATTCTGGAAAAATATATTGGAATCTCAAAACCCATCCATTAAATATGCTGTTAAAAAAGACAGATTTCTGTGCATGTTGATAACAGTGGATTCATCATATTGCCCATTCATTGTATAAATAATAAAAAAAACGGTAAAGTATTGGCTTTTCAGCAAACAAAATCAATCATTTTCTCAACTTTTCATTTTTATTTATTTGGTCATCTGCTGACTGTTATTTTCATTTAAACGAAAATAACATTATTCTTAGCAACTCATTGTTGAAAGTTGAATTGAACTTCTCATAAAAATCAATATTTAATTTATAACCTGTAATCTTTAGATCAAATTGTGGAGATTTTATTCATGAATGGGTTTGATTTACAGCTTAAATCCTTTAGTGTAGATACAGAAAATATTGATACATTAATAGTGAATTTAAAGCAATATTTTTTTTCCGGGAATGCACCTAGAAAATGGCATTTAATATAGGGCCATTAAATGTACATAATGACCAATTTTGCAGGCATAGCCTACATTGTATGCAGAGAGTACATACTTAACTCAGCCTGAAACTCGTATAGACTATAGTGCACTAATTCCAAACTCTATTTCCAATTCGCCCCATAACGGTTTCTCATTTATCTAAAGCGTCAAATGTAAATAACGTATTTTTTTTTCTTCTAACGTATTATTTACTAAGTAAGTGACGAGAGCAATTAATTGGGAGCTTTCCGCACCATTAATCAGATACTGAAAGTATTTTGTCATTTGAATCTGCAAATAAAAAAACGCATCTAAATGTCAATGCAGCTAGCATCTTTCCATAAATTGCACCACGCTTCTCTCCTTTGGCCTAAACCTATTTAGCAATCACCATTTCTAAAAAAAAGTCAATAATGATTAATTAAATACATCTTAGACGTGCACTTTAGCTAGAACTTCTATATCTTTTTGCGAAATTTATTCTTAACAATGGCATTATGTAGAAAATGCATCCAGTGATTAAAAAGAATTAAGATTTAAAAAAGAAAGGATTAATGAGCTACATAATATATAGAGTGATAATCCGAAAAAAAAATATCAAATAAATAAGGATAACTAAGCAATTAAAATAAGTCTACAGCTTACTACTATGTATATATAAGCTAGGAAAACTTAATCTAATTCTCACAGGAGCATAGTTTGTTTCAATAACTTTGAAAAAGTACTAACAAATGGAGAGAAAAAAAGATTTACTTGAATCCTGAATTAAATGGTATCTTCTAAGTAAAGTACCTTTTCTTAGGTTAATCAAGAATGAAGAAAATAATTTTGATTCGAGTGTAGTTGAACTAGAGACATGTTTGAGATGAGCAATGAGATCAGCCCTATTGGAAAAAGATACTGGGACCAGTATTTCATAACACATAATCATACTGGACATGTACTTTTTTTCCCATAGGGTCCAGTATGATACTAGGTTATGGAATACTGGTCCAGCATCTTATTCCAATAGGGAGAAAGCAGCATAAACATGTATTATTGAAAACATCCCATCTCCCAATAAATGTGAGTCCTATTCTCTAATTAGTTTTCCTCTCTAAGTCCACTTAATAAATATGGAGAATATATCTGACCAAAAAGATGCAGTTGGATCCCAATGGAACGAATAGAATAGACTACTAGAAAAGTGCTGATGACCTGACAACACGAATTTAATTATACGTGTTGAATGTGGATTCCTAACGTTGTTTCCCTGTACATAATATTTGTGGGTTGATTTGAATAAACAAGGACAATGTTCTCTCTTTATCTCCACTCTTGCAGCGTTTAAACCAAAATATTGATTCAGGGTTTCCTACGTGTACAGTAAACAACAACCTGATGTAGCTGCGTGGAAGATGTAAAATGAGCAAGAGCAATCAGCCTGTAATGGTTGCCACACATGCGTTTCATTGCAGTTGTCGGTTCCACTAACTAATTAAAACATTAAATATTTTATCAGTCATGCATAAATAACGAATCACACCACCACCGTGGTAAAACAAGTACTGATATAAAACGCTTGTTATTATACTTTGTTCAACAATGAGATTTAATGGCTTCGCAATAAGCGAAAAAGGTGTTAAATTTTGTGGAAAACAGTTTTGTCGTGGTGTAATTTAAAAATTTTCTTTTTGGCGTTTGCGTTTTAATACTTGCTGCATTAGATTTTTCGAAAGTTTGGTCTCCAAATCCATAAAAAGCATGTTATTTTTGATTATTTTTGAGAATAATCTTTTGCTTGACTTTTGGCAACAATCAAAAGCATGATCCGATTTGATAAAGCTGATTATTTTTATCACACGAGCTAGCTGCTTTATTTGCTCTGCTAGCTAGACACGCACAGATTATAATGTTTTGAACTTATAAAATTAAATCATATATAGAAAATACATGTGATTATCCTAACATTTTTTCGGGAAATAATCCAAAAATAAATATGCTGCAAATTTATCACACAAAAGAATACATTAACACTTAAACTTATTTGAATATAATTAAAATACATGTAGCAACTATATATTTATCATGCATTGCTAGATTTATGAAAGGAATATAATAGAAATTATAAAAATTATAGAAATATTTATTCCACGTATACATGTACATGTAATAATTTTGTTATTAAAATGGAAGTTGGACCACCTCTTGCCTTTGGTATATAATAATGGCTGAGTCTGTACACGACTATAAATCAACGTAGGGCCTAATGATTTGATTCACATTTCTGCTAGAGACTGTACAATTGTATAAAACTTGTACGAGTTTATTACAAGAATGATTTATACGCTGTATAGTGAAATCATGTAATTATGCTTTAAAAATCTGACTTGATTATTTAATATCATTGTATAAAGACTTAGCATCGCGAGCATAATGAAAATTGCAATTTTCTTCAATTTCTAATATTAAGAATAAGTGTACTGCTGCGCTTTAAGCTATAAGGAAATGTATTGTGAACCAATTTACTAAAATGCTAGGAAATTAAATATATAATCAGTAAATCGTCTTGTATACTATTTCCGTCATTTCAAACTAAAATTGTCCATGGAACGAATTTGGTTTTCTGTATTTTGCCACACTTGGTCTTGCACCGATAGTTTATTATAATTTTAACCAGCCGATATAAAATATTTATGGCCTATTTTAATGGGAAATGTTTGGTTTTCTATTAGAAATAACACTGTTACAGGTTTGAAGTTGAGTATATGACTTTGAGAATATTTATTTTAATTATACCAAAGTGTTAGTAGTGGAATAACAGCGACATGCACGACGCTTGGGTAATGCTGAATCATAATTTAGTTTTTAACAGCCTGTCCTGAAAAATGATTAAAGTAGCTTATGGCTTTATTCCAGCATAAGTGAAAGGCTGATGTGTTTCCATTAAAAGGTTTCGATATAATGAAGGTTTCCGAGATGGGCTTACTCGCAAAAATCCCCCATTACACATCCAGTACATGCATGTGCACGTACTTTGCTTTTATACGGGTATGTAGCAGGTCGTTGAAAGAGTTTTAAAAGGGGTTTGCTACACGATGCCCCTATCACATTTCCATTCAGCAGTGACCACATTTTTAAAGTTACACTAACTTTACTGCGTCAAGCCTACTCTTTATATCGATGGACCTAGGGTCGTAAAAGCTGGAAATCCGTGCTAATCTGCATTACGGTCATTTACTGAAAATCCAAGTAAATTAAACAACTAGCAGCTACGCTAAGAGCACTTTGAGATAATGTTATTAAAGTGTTGGTTCTTATTTCAGAAATTGTAATAATGTTTACGAGGTGTGAATTTATATATGAATTTAACAACGGAATAGTTTTGTCTGGTGAATACCAGCCTAGCAACTTTATACTATTAGAAAGAAATGTGCTGTTTTACTGAATATATTCATGAAGGAATAGAAAAAATAAGTTCATCGTATTCTGACGTGCATAACGTGCTAGCATTTGGATATACCACTACAATAATGTTTATCAGATGGGAAGTTTTACTTTGACTAAGTCTCACAGATTTATAAAATTGTATTGTTGCATTTCCAACGTGAATGTATTATGCATTTAATAAGAAGACTGCGGATTTAATTAAGAAAAATGTCGATTTAAGTCTTATAAGCTCACATAACGCCTTGCTTGTTGGGCTAAATGGAAACAGTTTCAAATTGAAATTTGTTTGTATTAGGACTTTTTGTAAAATTGTATGCAAATCATGGCAATGCGGTACTAACCTTCATCAATTTATCGCAGGCTGTTGAAGAAATATAGTTTTTATATGGTTTGGAGAAATTCTACTCAGTGCAGCTGGATTTAGAAAATCTTACCCATCTTAACAGATGTTGTATTGGAAAAGCATTAGCATAATACTCTGAAATGTAAATTGCAACCTTGGAAGCTGAATTTTGGTTCAAAAATAATTCTTTAGAGACTGTTAATCATTTTTCATAAGTTGGGTCTTAAATTCAAACTAAGACCTTGCTAAAATATTCAAGAAATCAAATGTTTTTTTACGATGAGGAGGCAAGTGCATGGGAAAAGTCAACATATTTTTTTTAGTTTGGATTAGAAATCGGTATTATGAATATGGCATTTTATGTGCATTTATTTTGAGGATATAATATCATGGAGACATAATATCTTTCGAGCATCAGTCTTTCACATTTGGCAGAGAGACGTTCACAAGAATTCATTATTTATGAATGCAATACGATGAAAGCCATATTAAATCCTGCCAAATGAGCATCCCTATGATTTGCCTCATTTGCTTCGATAAGAATTCTTCAGTCAGGAAACCATATATAGGAACTAACCCACGTCATGCCCATTTGCAGCGTCAACACCCAATTATTTTCCCCCATCATTAGACAAAATCGTTAAAGATTGTGTGCCATGGTAGTATATAAATTTGTGGCAATATCCTGCAACAAATGGCCCTATTTATTTCGCGACAAGTTCATTGTATTTGCTGAAACCACAAAGCGCGTGAAAAGTTTAAATCCTGTGGGCAAATTTTTTATTACTCTTAGTATATTATAATGATGAAGGATTCAATGTTGGAAATTTCCCTCTTAATCCTCAGAGTAATTTCTTTCAAAGAAAGATGAAAAAAAATTCTTCACTCGTTTAATTTCCGAATTTATTATCTTTAGCAAATGCTTTTTAGGACGCTATTATGCACACAGATATAATTCATAAAATTGCAAGTCATAAAAATTAATTTTCATTATCAGTCATTAATAATCCCGTATATGAGAGAGTCGTTTGCAACCTTCAAATTGACAAACTCGTTCTTATCATTAATGGCTATGTTCTTAAAAGTCATATCTGATAATCTTCATTAACTCTTGATGTACTAGAGGTACTTGCATTGAATTCCTTAACATCTGTCTAACAGAGCATGTAAGCAGCTGTTCAATTTATAGTGGCGCTAACGGTGATAATTATAAATTCATGCCGAATAAAATGATATCTATTTCTATGCAAGATAAAAATGAACGCTATTCAATTGTGCATATGCTATTAAAATTTGAATCAATCGTACTGGCCTATATAATCATCATAAAAATATGCCTTGATTATTAATGTAATTTCACTTCTTCAATCGGTGTTCTACGACATTGTGGTCTCCTATATGGGTGGTCTAAAATATTCAATTTAAATGCTTTATGAAAGCAAAACATTACTAGCCATCTTCATACAACCTGATTTTTCTGCCACTGCAACACTGTCACTGCATATGTACATGGCTGAAAAAATCGAAAACCACAGATGCCACTACAAGTATATTCAAAAGCCTCTTAGTGCATTGCTTACTGAAATAGATGTCAAATGTCAAGAATTTCAGATATACATGTACATCACAAGATTTTATAAAGTGATGAAAATATTACATTTATAAATGGAATGAGTTTTCAATATACCATCGTTAAAGTACCATGCATTCAAATAGATTCTTAAACGTTTATTGGGCACAAAAATATTTGAAACAAGATGAGAATTTTGGGGTTTCAATTTACCCCAAAATTCTCATCTTGTTTCAAATATTTTCTTCGTGCAAAAACGGATGCTTACTATTGGTCATTCTTTTGGCATGCGATTAGACGATGGAATAATCTTCCTAGTGATAGCGTAAACTCATTTCAAATTCAATTTAACAATGATGATG
>JAQGCC010001113.1:0-26550 GCA_034698905.1 Xestoiulus laeticollis | reverse complement strand
ACCAGTTTAACTGAGTTCTGCGGTGTGAATTAACACGCAAAAGTTTTCTTGATCCACATCAACGTTGGTGTGAAGGTCTAACAAGAAGGATAAATTCGGAATCCTACATTGTCAAATCAACTATATTACCAATGTTCAAAATGCTAAAGCCCCTGTATGGTAGCCAACCAGCATTACTTCAATGCCATGTGGCTTCTGGTTTCTTGAGGAAAATTAGGTAGCAGAATAAATGATGTCTATAAAAAGAAAAAAAAATCTATTCCAGTTATAAAGACATCCTTTCAAGAGTTAAATATAACGTTCTTGTCTTTTAACAAACCCCGCCATTGCAATGTCAAGTTCCCTTTAATAGTGTCTCTTAAATTGGCTTGACTTTTACCAATGTCTTTTAGCTAAAGAATAAACGTATAAATGGTATGTTCAACATTCATTCGTCACATCAAATTTACATCTGTCGGTGTTCCCATTAGGATAAAATGTAGCCACTAAGAAACTGTGACGGACAAATTTAAATAAGAGTGTACCAGTTTTACATGCCGAATTGTTTAAACTGAAACATCTTGGATTAAAATTTCCATTTTCACCATAAATTTTGCTCGACAGAGAAAGAATCAACAGTTTTTTTTTTCACCTAAATCAAATAAATCATATTAAAATAATGTTTTAATATTTATTATCTCTCTGGGTCTTGGCACAAATCCCAAATTGGCAAGCTCATCATTTATTCAATGCCCCCTTTTGAATTGTTAGCACGAGAGATAAGAAAGTTACATGATGTTACCAAACGACTATAAATATTAAATCTAAAAATTGTGTATAAAAATTACTTTCAAAACAATAACTCGTTTAAATGTCAACACGAATTTCTAAACAAAAAGAAAAGTTCTCAACCACTGGCAAAACAGGGCAGTAGTACAAATATAAACATGCTTAAAGAAACCTAAAAAGCTTTTCAAATTCATAATAATTTAAAATATTTTTTCTCTTTGGCAGATAGGAGAATTTGAATGGGAAAAATCGCTTCAAGGTGCTCTTTTGGGCGCATTCTTCTATGGTTACATCGTAACACAAGTTCCAGCTGGATGGCTATGTGATCGGTAAGCTTACATAAAAGGCCAGAGCAGCACTTTTCAACCTTTTCAGCTAATTGCAAGCTAAATAGACCTCAACTGTCAGGGCAAATAGGTTGAAAAACGGTTGAGTATAAGGTAACAAACTAATAACACAACCAAATGGCATTTTTCGAAAACATTTCAGCTCAAAACACAAATAATATACCGGTATGGAAAAAAAATCATATTATGAATATAAATGGATATTGTTTAAATTCTTTGGCATACCCATGGCAGCACATTATGCCATGTAAAAAAGATGCATTTTGTCAAAATATTTTTCAAAAATTATCATTTGAACCCAACTTTTTCAGAAAACGTGGGTGTTCAGCGAGTTTATCAATATAAACAGTGTTATATTGATTTTAAATGCAATGTTCTCAACATCTTACACTTTCAATTCCACATACACGTATCTCACATCATCCTCTATCATAAATCTAGTTGCATGCTAAATCAAAGAGTCTTTAATTATTTTAATGGTTTTGCAGGATTGGTGGCAAAATTGTATTGGGTGTTGGCTTGGGTGTTGTTGGTGGTTTGACACTTTTCTTGCCCGAAGCAGCCCGAATTAGCCCATATGTTATGTTGGGTGTGCGAGTTGTTCAAGGCATGTTTGCGGCAAGTACTATTTGTTATCTTTTGTTATTTATTCTTCTATCAAATGCGATAGATGAAAAAACAATATATAACCGATGCTCAGCAAAAATATAACCAAATAATTTTGCATTTTTGTTTTGTGGAATAAGCATTCACACATTATTAATGTTTTTATATGTGCAGGCCGTTTCCTTCCCTGCTATTCACAATTTAGTTGGAAACTGGGCTCCACCAACCGAACGAGGGATGCTCATGGCCATTGCATACTCTGGTACGACTTTTGCAATATATTCTTATGTACCATTTAATTATAAACATATTTTCCATAAGGAACGTGCATTATTTGGTACTTTCTTTGATGGATGATTTTAAATCATCCATCATATATAACAAGAAATTCTCTTCTTATCTATGATGATAAATTTAATGTATTTTACAATAATACACATCCGAAATAAATAAAAATTTCAATTAAATTTGTACCTTTACAATGGTTTTATTCCTTTTTTTCATATTCCAGGAATGTATGTAGGCACGCTGCTCACATTTCCAGTTTGCGGACTCCTATGCGATTACGGGTTTGATGGTGGATGGGGATCAGTGTTCTATGTCACAGGTCTGAAAAAATCAAACATATAATGATTTTTTATTCCTAAACATTGATTCAATGTATATTTTTTATTCTTAAGGATTAATCGGCTGCGTCTATGCATTTGCATTGATATTTTTGGTTTACGACGGCTATGAAAAACACCCGAGAATTTCTCCAAAAGAAAGGATCTACCTTGAGAAAAACCTCGAGGGCCATCATGCGGCAGGAACCGTATGTACTTTAAACAAAACTTGGAAACCTTTATTGTAATGCTCGGTAATAATTAACACTTTATCACCTATTAAACTGCAGCACATCGTCATTCCTTGGCTAGAATTCATGAAATCGGGTCCAGTTTGGGCAATTATAATAGCCCACCTGTGTGCAAATTGGGGGCTTTATACACTTGTCATAAATCTACCTATTTTCATGAAAGAAGTTCTGAAATTTGATATCAAGGAGGTAAGACGTGGAAAGAGCACATAAAATAAAGCTATTGCCTTCCTCGACTTTCAGTAAATTATACATTTTTTATAGAATGGATTTCTGTCGTCACTTCCATATCTGTGCACATTAATTGTCAATTTGGTTTGTGGAAAATTGACGGATTATTTGCGACGCAAGAACGTCTGCTCATGGACATGTTTAAGAAAAATATTTAACAGCATAGGTAATAATAAAACCACTTTTAAAAGGAACCCTTGCACAAGTGTATTTCAAATAGTTACTTTAATGACATGAACAAATATATGGGCATTTTAATAATTATAAACACAGTATATTATTATTTACACAAAAAGACCGAATACTTTCTGAAGTGTCAATTCTGTTTTTAGGACTTTTTATTCCATCATTATGTATGTTGTCCATCACCTTCTTGCACTGTGAACAACGGTACTTAGCGGTTGGTGCATTAACAGCTTGTCAAGCAATGTCAGGATTTGCATATTCAGGTGTGTAAAATACTGTCTAAATAATCACCGATGCAAAGTCATAAAACAATTGTATTTTATATATTATTTTGACCTATTCTTAGGTGGATTCTTCTATAATCACGTGGACTTGTCCCCTCAACATGCCGGGATTCTCATGGGTATAAGCAACATGTTTGCAACAATTCCTGGAATTCTATCCCCTCTTCTTGTGGGAATATTAACACCAAATGTATGCATATTTCTAGAAAGCTAGATTTAACAACCGTTACCACTTATGAAAGTACAATATGATCGAAAAACTCTTTTCAGGGTACGCGAGAAGAATGGATGGTCATTTTCTACATTGGGACAGCTCTGTATGCAGTCGGGGCCATTTCCTATCTAATTTTGGGCAGCGGGGAACGACAACCCTGGTCTTATTCTGAGGATGAACAAAAAAACCAGAATGAACTTGAGGGTTTTAAGAAGTCCCAGACAATCAACGATAAACCAACGACAGAAGCTTCCGCCGATTTGTAACAAACCACCGTACTTGAATGTATATCCTATTTTTTTTATTTGTATTCATATTTTGTAATTATAGAGCTTATATACGACAAGGTTAAGCAAATGAACGATTAACTAATTATCCCGTAAAAGCTGTTTGTAATGTGTATGGAATCAATTGATATCACTGCCATTGCAAAGATTTGAGCAGCGTGTGCATCAACTGAGCAGCAAGAGAAAACATTTTAAAAACCTTGTTAATGCTAAAAACAGATATTTTATATTTTTTAGCATAGGTACATTTAAGTTTGCCAACTTGGCCAACAAGGTTGGCTAAGTGGTTACGCTTAGATCCTTGAACTCTGGAGACCCGGGTTCGAACCCCGGTCGGCTATCCTGGTTGTGGTTTTTCGTGGTTTCCCACAACCTATCGTAATCGCCCATATAGGCACATATAGGCAGATGCCGGGATAGTTTCTCATAAAGCGGCCACGACCGTATACTCTTCCCTTCAAAAATCTGGCACTTTTCCCCCTGCCACATGGGATGATAAATGCTGACTGCAGGGTAACGAATTGAATTAAAGGTCGCTAATTGCCATAAAATGTCATCGTTATAGCCATTAAAATCGAGAATTGGAATAGGTCAAAATAGAAATGTCTAAACTCTGTTTCCAGATTTTAAAGTACATAAGTCCTATTCTCAGGTATCACTGTTCACTGTTGCTTAAGTCCATCATAGTTTCCTCGCTAATATTAAATAGGGCCATAATGCATATTCGTATACTGACCATGTTTTACTTTGTTGGAAATATTCTGAATGGAAATGTTTGTAAACAAGCAAATCTGTGTTCCTCTTTTATACTACTGATTTTACATCGTTTTGAAAGGAAACAATTGATTTAAGTAACTTTTTCTTAAAATTATCATAGGCATTTATAAATACTGGCAGCAATGCCTACATTTACCATAGACGAGGTATTAAACGCTAATTCTGGATTCCTGAAGATTATGAAAATATATTCTAAGGAAATTATATCGGCTTAAGTGCCTATGATATAAACACATCAAAAAGTTTATAAATGTTGTACCTGAATTTTTAGTTGCCACAGAGAAATTCTCTAAGCTTGCCTTTTATCTTAGTTATTAACAGTCGAATACATTACTTATTAACTATGTTATAGGAAACTTGTACGTTATCTATAGCTGTTGTAAAATAATGAGTAGGCCTAAATATATAGCTTTCAAGCTTGGAACAACTGAGCAAATATTATTTAATTTTTTCTCCCTTCTAGATCACCGTTATTATTAAAATTATGTATTTTCTATTTATTAGGACTAGAGAATTTAAAAAATTACATTGCAAATCAGGTTACGACAGCAGCCGTATGCATACAAAAGCCTACATGTTCCTCCTCCTTATTTTGAATTAAAGTTCCCTGATTTTTCAAATTGTTTTGATGAATGTACACCTTCGACACCAAAATGATTATTTTCTGGTACGCAAAGCAATGATAAATTTGAGTAGTTTATAAACTGGAGATTTAACTTACCTTAGAATGCAATCATTTCTCTGAATAATCTTCCAGGATGCCTTTCATGTGATCATTATGACGTTTAAAGATGCGAGCCTTTTTCTGAGTTGGTTTCCTTCGCTTATGTGGAGCCTAGAAAATAATGAGATATGTTGAATTCATTGATGTGCTTTTGATTTAACAAAATAATAACTGTATGAAATATTGTTAAGTGTATTATATATGTAAATAAAATTAAAAAGCATCCATCTTAGCCAATTTTTATTTCATAAATATAACCTGCAGAAATGTTTGAAATAACAACTCACCAATTTTTTGATTCCTTGGTCCTGCATAGATGTTATTCCCTGTTTGTCGAGATACTCGTCAATCTTGTTTTCATCAATACCATCGACAGCAACACTACGCCAGAGTTTCTGGAATTCTGAGTTGGGGAAAATTTATCATTACCGATTTTTAAACTGAATGTGCACTACAACAACGATGAAACAATATTTTATTTACCGTCGTCCACTTCAAAATTAAAGTTTTTGTCGTTGTAAAATAATACTTTTTTCTTGTCAATTGGACGTGTTACAAAGATAACGGCATCTCCCAGAATCTGAGAGAAAATTTATATTACGCATTTGAGATGGAATGGACAAAGAGAATTTCAATTAATTACTGACCTTTAATGCTTTATCTGCATTATGGAGCGACTCTTGAATATCTTCTAAAAGGATTCCACCAAGCCCTTTCTGGTCATGTTTGTCTAGTAATCTCAACAACGATTTTCTGTCTCTGATGCTATAAGCTGGCTTAAAAGCATATTTTCCATCATGTGTTACAACAATTTTAGGATTGCTAACCAAAGCCTAAATAAATAAAAAAATCAGCTTTAATATTGAAGGCATTTCCAATGGTCCCAATTAGCCAGTATAATTGCTGCAAATGGGCCAGTTCTTGGAGAATTAACTGCTGCAATTACACTCATTAACTATTTGCAATGCACTGATATTAAAAACTATTACAGTAGTTGAATACAGCTATTATTTGACGACTCGAAACTAGGTACTAGTTTAGTAAAGGTACTAGGAATTGGCATGGAATCAACCTGATCAAAGTTTCTGCTTATCTGTTTACCGACATTTTTTGCCATATATTAATTTGCATCTTGGCAATAACTCACCTCAGTTACAAGCCAGTGCTTTTGTTTACTTCCAACGTCGAGCTGGTTAGTTTCATCTAAAATTTCATCAATAGACAATGGATGTGTGTCCCCCTCTAAATGCCTTTGCTAAAGATGAAAAAAACACTAGTTTGAGCTACAGATATTTTGATTGTCACAGTATTCATAACATTACTTGACGTTTATAAGCGCTGCATATCTACCTTCATGTATTTAACAATTTTGGCCAGCATGCCAAATCTATACTGAGAACTACCAGGTAAACATTTGTAAGCCATAGGATCTGCAACATAAAAAATAAGGTTACTTGACAGCTTTAATCAGCAAGGCAAACTAATTAATTTTTATAAGTCATAAAGTCAATAAAGTTCTAACCAGTACTCTGCTTTGGTCTGGCTGTAGTTGGTGCGCCATTCTTCGCTTTCTTCTTAGCAGGTTCGTTACTCGAATCTGCTTTCTTCTTTCTGTTCTCAACTGAAGGTGTTGCAATTGCCCTCTTCTTAAACGCTTCTCTCTCTCTTATAAGTGCAGCATCCATTTTAAATTCAAGATTTGATAATTTAATAACTTTAAAATTACGACTCCAAACTATTCTCGTCTGATTTTACCGATTGCTGGTGAAGTGTAGAATTTTTCGATTTGCACACGGACGCAGTGTGTGTTTGTCCGTGTTACAATTGATCAAAGTAAAGTACAAATCGAAATTTATAGGTTACAGAATACAGACAGACAGTCAGACACTACTGTGATACAGATTCAATTCAATTATTCAATATCAAGAATGGTGAGTGTTTGTCACTGTGTCATTATTTTGCATCTTATAACTCTAATTAATTTCAAAACAAAAATTATCGTCTAATTTCATATTCAAGAGATTCCGTTTTTGTGGCGATCAGGATTGTCCTGATTGGATTTTAGCGGAAATTGCTACTCTATCCAAGCTAGTGAGTATGAATGAGTCCACCCCCTTTCCATGTAAAGTTGTCATAAATACAGATGTTTTTCGGTCAATAGAACGTTCTAAAATTAACTCACACTTATAGACCTCAGAGATGGAATGTCCAAGCTTTAATTTAACATAGTTTTGATGACAGTTGTCCAAACACTCATTTGTCTTTTGGTGTTTGCAGAAATTTAGATTAAGCTTGTTGATATTGTTGATATGTAGCTGTCTCAATCACAACCACGTATGTCATCAATTTGTATGCAACCTATAGATTATATTAAAAAAATGTTAAAGGCATTTTAGTTTCACATTAGTGTGCTAATTAGTGTTGAAAAAAACATATTGGATTAAACAATCATGACATCTGCAGTCAGGCAATTTTATTGTACATACACGTATAGGTTGTGAATATAAATGCACGAAAACATATAGGATATATGACATTTTCGTCTGGATTCTCTTTCCACCAATTTCTGATTACTTTGCGATTAAATTGTACCTTATCTTGCAGACTTCTGTGAAACTGAAGCTTCTCTGCATGCAAGTGATGAAGGATGTTTTGGGAGTCCAGCCAATTGATGTAAAAAAACCATCCTCGTGTACTGGTTTCGTTTTTGAAAACAACGATGTATTATATTTTTAATTCCCTGTATCTTTGTAAAATTCAAATTAGTTTGGGAAAGTTAATCAACTCACTTCAGATGCCAAATTTGGTAAGTAGGGGTCTCAAACATTGAAATGGATAAAGTAACACAGATTCCTGATAATCAACATGCTATTATTTTGTGTTATTTGCAGAGCTAGGGGATGTGAAAGCGTGTATTGCTGCATTGAATTTTATTCTATGCAGTGCTGCTAAACATAGCGTAACCGAAGAGACTCTTGCCCGTGAAATTCAACAGTTAGGATTGCCCAAAGGTTCTAAAATTATTCCTTCAATGTTAAATTTTTTAAAAAAATATTCATTCTACATGTCTTTTCCGGATTATAATAAAAAAAATGGCGAAATGTGTGACAATATAGCTAGCTTATTATAGCACGACATGAAAAGAGGTGCCACATCTCAACTTGAATTAGTGAACCTTGTTTGGCAAAAAAATTGCCCGTCAATTTCGAGACAATAAATTTGCAACAGTGTTGTTCGAACATTTTCCGAGAATCTGATGATCAAAGAAAGCGAGTTTCAGTATATAAATAGAGGGTAGATCATTGGACATTGCTTTCACTTTGAATCAAGGGCAATATATTCCAGCTGCTTGCTTAGTTAAGAGTGCTTACAGCATTTTTTTTATTGTTTACCAGAACATATTGTTGGTTTGTGCAAACTATATGGCGATAATGTGAAGGATCTACAAAGGAAATTACAAGAGGAGACCTTGCAGTGTAAGTCAAGTAGGCGTCAAGTCTGCCTTGTTAAATATTGACTAAAGTTATGGATATCTAGAATCACAACAGCTGTTTATCGTGTTATATCATATATCCAATTAGGGAGTGGTTGGGATAAAAACAAAATTTCTCAAATCTACTTTCCGAGAAATATTTCGGTCTAATTTCAAATTCGTGTATATAAAAAAAAACTTTTTCCAAAGTCAGCAAAAATAAACTTTTATTAGTATAAGATGTCTTTAAAATCTATTTTCATAACATTTTCAAAAACTACTCGATATGATGATTATTTAAGAAAATATCCCACAAAACCTAGACTGATTTTTGTTCTCTCGAATGCTAGTAAGTCGCACGGATAGTATTCAATGGAGAGTCGATTATGTCATCGGATCAAGTAAACTTAAGGTATTTTAGATTCTTTGGAAACATTTTTGTGAAGAGTCGTAAGCAATGCTTTTTTTCTGCATTTAAATCGTCTAGGAAGTTCAAGCCCCAATGGCACAATTTTGTTTTGTTGTAAGGACAGCAGAAAACCCAGAACCCAAATCACATTTGGTTTCTATGACCTCTACCAAACTAAAAGTGATGTTAAATGGTCAGTTGGAGATTCAAAAAAATTCAGTTTTAAAGTCATCGAAATGACGAGCATTAAAAATTTAATATTGATAAAATGTCTTATTAAAATTTAGAAATGAAACAACTTTATAGTCAGATGGAAACACTCGGGTAAAGATGTCTCTTCCAAGTTGGATTCCATTCTCATATCGATAGTTTGCACGGCATTTCTACTAACCTTCGACTGAAAGCTACTCCGAACATTCGATCAAGAAGAACAGGTGACTTTCAAGCATTTGGCCCACTTAGGTGGTGGCTCGTCGTACCCTTTTATGGTATGTTCCTCGCCATCTTTTTCCAATGAAGCAGCTTGACAAGCATCTAAAATTCAACAAAATACTTGTATTGCGTGACAAATATATACGATCTTACATTAAAAAATAAAAAGCTACTTACTCGATTCATCCGCCTGATTGGTATTTCTTTTGGAAGTTGGTGCGGCAATGTCGTTTAAATCTCCGGAATCATTATATGGATTTTCAAGAATACGAAGCACTTTGTTAACTTCGGAATAATCGCCTTCTTCTGCTGCTTCGATGGCAACTTGCGCAATATAGTTTCTCAAAATAAACCTAATGGCAAATCAAAATAATTGTACAAACATTTCCAGTTCTCATTTAATATGTGCTATTGATAGAATTATTCACCTGGGATTTGCAGAATTCATGATTTTCACCCTTTCTTCGTTAATTTCATCATAGTTTTGCACGTCTTTAACTTCTTCCTGCAGCCTTCTGCTGTATTTCTCCAGCCAACACGACCATATTTCGCTATCCCTTTTATATTTGTCTTCGGCAGTTAATTTCTGCACACGAATTTGACATAATATTACTTAAAAATTTGCGATCAAGACTCAGATTCTGAACTACGCATGTATTATCTATTAAATTTCCCTCACCTGCAGTTTTTCAAATTTTTCTCTTCGCTCAATTTCACGCTGTATAGCAGCAGCTCCTTTTCCCAGCTGCGCCAAAATCTCTGGGTGTTGAGAAAGAAGAGTCACAAACATCTTAAATTGACTGCAAAAAATGAAATTGTCTTAACTTTTTTTTACGTTCAAAACAGGGCTGACATGCATTATCATTTTACTTAAGTACCCATCATTCATGTTAGGCTTGTAAATCGATTGTTGCTCTTCCAGCGAGCAGCATTGTTCCA
The DNA here is from genome assembly GCA_034698905.1 of Xestoiulus laeticollis. Classification (NCBI taxonomy): domain Eukaryota; kingdom Metazoa; phylum Arthropoda; class Diplopoda; order Julida; family Julidae; genus Xestoiulus; species Xestoiulus laeticollis. The sequence goes on along the minus strand of JAQGCC010001113.1, from coordinate 16,018 downwards.
AGATGCTCTCTCTGGTTATATCTAGAGATTCTTGGAAGTCCGAACAACCCGGCAAAGATATTTTGCTCAAAGCACGGAACGAGTTAGTGAAGTCAGCTCCACTGTTTTCCATCGCATTTAGAAATTCGGTAATCAGATCACTAGAAGAAATGTTTCGAAGCGAATAAACAATGTATAAAAGTTTGTTATTTCACTGCAATTGATGCAAAATACTCATTTGACAAACTGCATCCTGACAGATAACAATCCTTAAAATTCAGAGTAAATTTTCAAATATGCAACGAAAGATTTGTGGGAACTTACCCATCTTCAGGTAACTGAACTTGCAACAAACCCAACTGCAAATTATTAAAAAATTCGTGTGAAAAAATATCACCTGAAATAACTTTTGATAAAAGTAAATTTATTTATTAAAATTGAATTGTAGCAAACCTTTCGATGCATATTCTCAGAAAAGTTCTTGTTAAATTCATCCGAAAACGTCGCATCTAAAATGGGCAGACTGATTTCTGTTGGCAATACTGGTTTGAGAGCCTCGGCCAATTTATTCAAATTCCAAGCACAGATATTAGGCTGGTTAGCATATGTATAACGACCACCATCATCTAGATTACGATAAAGTAAACCAATGAGAGAGGGCTAAGCCATGCGTGAAAGTATATAGCTATAGAATTTACCCGAGAGATTGCAAATATGGTCAGGATTGAAATAATCCATAAATCCATATGGGCCATAATCAATGGTAAGTCCAGTAATGCTCATGTTGTCGGTATTTAAAACTCTTCAAAAAAGATATTGGTTCAGTGTCAAATTTTCAGCGTTTAGTTCAATTTTTTGTTTCTAGAAATGTAATTACCCATGACAAAATCCAACACACTGCCACTTTGCAACTAATTGAGCGGTTCTCATCACAACTTCTCTATAAAATTCAGCGTACATTTTCTCACTGTTGTCAGAGTACGCGTTGTATATCTTGCAATAATTCAAAATAGAATATAACTTTTTTTAGAGATTCTGAACATGTTTGATAAATAGATCCATGCACAATTTGTAACATACCTTCTTAAAAAACGTTGAAATGACATAATTAATTAATTTCAGCAATATTTCAGTTTGACCCACACTTGGACCGACTCTTCCAGTTAGAGGATCCAATGTTTGGAAAATTTCGAAAGAGCCGAACCTGTCAAAGATATTAAAATTACCAACAACATATCCTGAAACGCAGTGTTCACATTTATAACTCGATGGTGTAGCTAGAAAAATATTTCTTAAATATGCACCTTATAAACGTGGGGGCAATTCTGCAAACGACAGCACATTGTTCCATAATCGGATGACCGCTGTAGAATATGTCTCGCATTACGCGAGAATCTGATGTTACGCAACTAAGAGCCCTTGTTGTTGGAATGCCCAAATGATGCATTGCCTTTATCAAAGATGAATAACAATAAGCACTTAATTACATTGAAGTGCTCAGAAAAAACATTAAGATCAGATATCTTGTAGATAATTACCTCGCTACAGAGATACTCCCGAATGGTGGAACGGAGAACTTTTCGTCCATCGGCATCACGAGAATATGGAGTTGGACCTGCTCCTTTGAGCTGAATTTCCAACCTCTCTCCATCTTTATTTATCGTTTCCCCAAGATATCTACAAAAAATATAATCATCAAATAAAATTCAACAAAACATATTGTAAAAGAATAATCTGCATGGGCTCGAAAATTTCCGCACATCAAAATATTTCCCAATTACATTATGCCCAATTTGAGTTTGATTAACTTTTTTTTCAATTTGAGTTAGGCTAGGCTATACATCTGGATGTGCGATGTGGAGGTTAGCTAGCTATGTGTGGAATTTTCCTTTGTACTATAATCCTAAATTTCTTTTGAAAACAGACCAGTAATTTACAACTACTGTACAGAAGAAACTTATTGACTAATCCATATTTGAACAGAACAGAGCTGTCATTAAATGACTAGTTGACTGTGTACAAAGGTCTGTCTATATATATTTGTTTGGTTGGTTCAAGAGACCATGCATGCAGATTTAGTGCAACTCACTTGGCTGCTCCATCTCCTAACTGGCCAGCAAAATATCCAAATTGGAAACCACAGTAGCAATGGGATGCAGGTTCTGACCCTGGAATTAATTTCGAACCAGACAAATACTCAGCTGCATCTTCTCTCTCAAGTTCGCCATTTGAAAGATCGAGAATTGAGGCTGTGCTCGATGAGTAAGACACCATCCGAGGATTATCTAACGGGGCCAACGGCACTCGAGAAAAACAAGCTCCTGACACATTTCGCACGTAATTTTCCGCAATCTCGTCCAAAGGCAAAGTTCGCAGGGCTAAATTGTCCAACTTGAGTGTTTCAAAAGTTGTCATCTTCACACGCTCTGCACGGCCAGACTTGAATTTTCTATCGAAAAGGAATTTTAGATTATGAAACACGCTTTCGTTGCGATTGCTCGTATCTTTTGCTAAACTACAGGACGCACGAAGGCGTTTGAAAAACATTAAACCCTAAATATTTGAGTGGACAAAATGGAACTGGAAGACCATTTAAAAATGGACGTTCAAAATCAGCTGATTTGTCATTAAGCTGCAGCGCCACCTGGGTAAAGGGTTGTAGGGTAATTCCAAAAATTCAAAGAAAATCCTTATAAAGTTTAGTTAGTTAACCTTTTATATTAATAAGAAATGAAGGTTTAGGTGATTCACCGAAACCAATCATCCACAAAAGTATAAATCGAGCATAGGATAATAAAGTTTTCATTGAATTCAAGCCAGCTAAAATGGTGCACTTGAAGCATGCAGTCTAGCAACAGGTTTCCATTTTCCAGCTCTCCAACTTTAGTAGTTTTATTAATGTCTCGACTAGTTTTTTTTTTTGAAAATATAGCTCGCTTATCTAACCCACAAAGATTTGCCGGCATGAATAGTTAAAATGTATCGACTAATGCCAAAGTAGAAAGTGCCACATTGTGCATATAATTCGCTCATTCGCGCGTATAGGACAAAGTTATAAATTTTCGATTGCAAAGGTGACATTCGACATTTCTCTTTGAAAAAATAGTGTAATCAATAACCTTATCGATGCGGTGCAAGCATCCTACGCTGTTGTTAAAAATCGTCAGATGTTGGATTTGAGTAAAAATCGAAATGAGTTTAAAAATCGTCCACTAGACGTTTAAAGATCGCCGATTTACAGCTGTTTTTTTGTACCGATGGCGCCTCTGTAGTCGTCTGTGTTTCATTCATGATTTCGTTCGTGGCTGCCATCCCTCGATCACCAGACCAACACAAGTAAGTGCACTTTAATTCATACATTAGCTAGAGAATGGGGAGGGGGGTATCCTAGTGGTGAATACCTTAAAATCATCCTACCCCACACAAAAATTAAAGACAAATTTTTTTATAAAAAACTGGGTTCTTGTAGACTAGCTGTAAAGCGCGTTGTATATAGACAGCCACACGAACTTCGTTTGTTCCATTATAGGGTTCGTTTCAAATGTCAAGTTAAAAAGAAATGTCCGAGAAATGTGAAGGAAACAGCATTTTTCTTCTCCAACTACTTGTTTTGGTTTCTCCTACATTTTATCCCCAAACTTTTAATTCAAATATTGGCTTTTTAGGGTCAATTTTTATTGTTCGATTGTTCTCAAGCGCGTGCGTTTTTTTTATTATTTTTTTATTAAACTTGTGTAAAAAATAAACTACCTGATCTCTATCAGAGATTATGGGTTGAAGAGTTTGGTTTGTGAAAAATCATTTCGTCCAACCGAATTTTTGATGAACGAAAATTGGGATTTTATGCACTACGTAAAACCACTATGGTTTAAAACTATGCCAGTATGAATGACGGGCCGACTCAGACATTGCGCATTCCTTTGCCCTGATCCCCTCTTCCCTTCCCCTCATTCCTATTTTTTTTACTCTCTCTTTCTCTCTTTTATTCCCTTGCCCTCGTATGGATAGGCAGATGGCCGGAAGTTTCCACCAAAAGTTGTATTTAATTTTTCTACCCATTCCAATGTAGTCATCTTTAATTTTTTTACACCCATTCTGAAACTGTTTCAGACAGAAACTTGCATGAAATTTGAAATCAAAATCGATTTTGAAAATTGAACAATTTTTTTTGCATATTGCTTGTTTTTCGAACACAAAGGGCATATGGACTTATGCCACTTATCAATTCAAAGAACATGTTAGAATTTGATCCAAAAAAATCCTGAAGGAGTTTAATAGGATGGAATTAAAAACAACAGCAATAAACGTGTTAAATTTTGTTTGAATATATACAATGTAGGTTTTGTTGGAAACTAATTTAATAAACTAACGAATATTGCTTTTCGCTGTTAATTTCATTAACAAACATTGTGATAATATTTTAACTAAAAACTTAAATGTCAAATTAAAGTTATACACAATACGTCGCGAATGTTTAATTGTGATGTAGGGTCTATGTGAAGAAGCTTGAAATTAAGCTTGAAACTAACAAAACCAGAATGGGATAACTAACGTTTGAACAGTATAAAATACTGTTTTAATTAACAATTGTTAATACGTTTATATACGTTATATATTATATTATATACGTTAATACGTTTATACAAAATGACGTGTGAATGTGATGAAATTTATATTTGAAACCATAATATAATCAGAACGAACTAACTAACTTTTGAGCAGTAATACTGTTTTAATTAACAGTCAATAATTAAACATTTATACACAACGGCTTGCGAATATGTCTGTGTTGTGAAAAACTTTAGGTTTGGGACTGCGGTACATGTATTAAAAAAACTATTTTAATTATTCTGAATTTTAAACTAAATTTTATACACAAAGACGTGAACACAGATGTTAAATTCCCTTGGATAGGTTCGAGCATTATAAGCTCATGAAAGACAGGTTTTGGTTACTATAGTACTGTTTCACCCTTAAAAAATCCCCTTCCATTGACAATTTTTTTTTCAGAAAAAGTTGTAGAACAGCAATCGCATTCTTTATCCAAGTTTCTAGGTTGGAAAATGGTGGATTATCAGGAGAAAAAAAAGGGGTTTATATGCTCGTACACTGCAGTTACTATATCAAAATCACGTCGGTTCTCATATTTGGGTTAATGGAAATTTGAAAATATATAGGCCTGAACACTTTGAAGATATAGAAGAAAAAAGAAACTCCATATCAAAAAATGTGTTTTGAAGATTTCGATATACTCGGAAAACAGTAAATGGACACCTCGTAAAAATCGTGCGACCACGAGGGGTTGGTTTTGATGCAGAGTCAGGAAATCACCTGGGGCAAGGGGTCAGGGGTCTACTTTTAAAAACTGACTGACCCGTACAGTCGCGCGACATTCCCTGAATTCGGACAGACCCTATTTTTAACCTTTTTGCGATTATTTGGATTCTCACGGTCCCATATTTCGTATATATACACGGCTATCGAAATTCCGAGCAAATGCAGCCTAGGATCAATATCATAGTAGTGGTTGAATTAAAACAAAGTGGAGCCGCATTACAATAGATCGCACCCTCGATACCATTGTTTTGCCATTGCAGGTCGCCACCTGAGCGTCTTCGTTTTCGGTCAACTTGTCAAATAAAAAAAAAAAAAAAAGCTGCATAAAAGTGTAAAATTTGGGTGTCGCGATGAATGAAGGAGGGCCTGAAAAAGTGTGGGAATTTGTTAGAGTCGCCATCGGGTTATCCCGGACGCCCCAAAATGCCACCCCATCGAAGGAGACCACCAGTAAGTTGAGGCTCGACAAGGGGAGGCGGCCTGCCTGGCTTATATAGGAGCTGTTCGGAGCCTTTTTTTTTTCCCCTCTCCCTCCGTGTATACAAAAGGTTCCCACACATTCCATGGAAACGCAGAAAACATTTTCCGAAATCTGGTTCCTTTTGTCGCTTATTAATATATACTCCTCTTCCTCGAAAAAAAAAATCCAGGATTCTCGTATTGGCAATCGCAATTTTGCGACTATACGATGTAAAAAAAAATTCTGATGTTGTTCTTGGAATTGGGGCTTTCTACAGGGAACTGTTAGGAAAAACTGTTTTCCAGTTCAATTTATTATGAAAAGTAATCGAAATGTTGGAAAAGACGATGTTTTAGAAAAGATTGGTCTCAACACATATGAAAAATTTAGGTTGAACTTTGGAAAAAATAACGATAAAACGAAGGAACAAACATGGAAGATTATATTTACATGTAGATACTTTTTTCCCTTTTCAATGTTTAAACAAACTAAAGTATGCGGCTTCAAGTGTAAACGCGACATTTATTTATTGAATGTCAGTGAATGTGTATATGGCAATTAACTCAATTAGCACCTTGCGAAAAATGTTTTTAAGGATCACCAAAACAACTCTAATATTATACATGTACTATATTTCTTGATTGGTTGAACGAGCATTTTGTCTTAACATTCGAAATATAACGAAACAAATTTCAAACGTTTATGTAAAGAAATGTTTGATCATATCAATAATTTTGTAAATTAGGTACATTTTTTGGCATTTCAATGAATTACAGTATACATGTATCATGGGATCATGTTAATATAAATTAAGCGTACATGTTTAACTTATAATTAAAACACTTGTTTCAAGCAATTTGCAAATTCAAATATAAGACCATGCATGCAGCTATAGGGATTTGATATCAGTCTCCATGGGAAACTGGGATCTTTACGGGATTTCCGTCCCTATTCCATAGCTAAAACATGCAAAATATATACGAATTCTTTGAAATCGGAAACGAAATCTGATTCTGGTACTGTATATAAAATTCCGAAGAAGTTTTGCAAACGCGTCCGTTGCATGCCATAACCCCCTCTACATTTTTTAAAAATGACGGGAATTTAAATCCAAAAGGTTTGGAGATATGGAGGAGAACATTGTGGACATATTGTAATACACACATTTGATGAAAAAATTATTTAAAAAAAATCCTGTTTTGGCTTCTGGAAATCGAAACAGAATTGTGTGGGGTATGCAAATCGGACCTCACACATAGCTTGCTGCAATGGGCTGTCCCGTCCAGTGTTCAGACTCAAGTTATACTGGATTATTTAGTCGGGAAAATGTTTTTTTTTTAATGAACAAGGTGCTGGGGACGTAGGCGACAAACTGCCTGCGATTTCGGCTCCGTTTGTTAAATATTTAAAATGTTATGAACATAATATGGATAAGGTGTATGTGTTTTCCTGAGCCTTGAGATAGCAAAATGTTAAGACCATGAAGATGTCCGATAGCGATTTCGTCAATATATTTTCGGTTTTCCTACTTTTTTTTCCTGATGTAAAAATATATTATATTCGCACCGATATATATCCCACATTATAAAATACTTTTATTCCTAGAATTTTTTCGAATTTGCAGGTGTCTGCATGTACATGTCGATTCAACATAAAATGCTTCCGTTGCTATTTTTTTAATAACAAACGACCCGTATCGCATAAAAAGGTGTATGAATAATTTACATGATATGGGAATTTCTCCATACAACTACAAATAAAACCTATTTATCATTAAATTTGCGTATATAACAATATGTCAACATATGTAATTAAAAACGAAATTATGTGATTATATAGGGGTTGAAAAACCCACGTTTTTTGAAACCAGAATGTTAATATGTTTAGTCGGGGTCTTGTTTGTAATAAAATTAACCACAATTACCAAGCTTTTAATGTTCCATCAAAATAGGCCTATAGTTAGGCCTAACAGCATGCGTTGTGTGGAACTACAGCAGCGTGTAAAATGAGTATTTAGTCGACAAATATAACGAGTAAAGGTGCAAAAGGGTCAACCAAGCGAATAATTCAATTAAAGTTAAAAATTTGTATCCATCATTTCGTTCTTTTGATCCACAACAATAAGCCTACCAATGTGGCTTAAGCCTACTTTATCATATAGTGTATACAGTGTGATCCATGCAAATGACGTCGTTGTTTTCCCTATTGGCAAGCCTTTTTTGACGTGCTCTTACTACATTCTTCTGACGGAACCTGGTTTTATCGCCATAAATTATAGTTTACCATGGAATTTCAGCATTTAGGATAGTGTGCATACATTGTAACTACATCCAGGTTTTCATTATATTAATTATAGGCTATACTATAACTTCTACATTATATAAATACATGTAGTCCAGATTAAAGATCCTTTCAAATCCTATATATAAAACTTTGGAAAAATGATCAATTATAATTTTAGGAAAAATTGTCCAATTTAATATCAAATTATTTACTTTGACAACTTTTCTTAACTTCTATAGGTAACTTGTTCTGCAAAGTTTTTGGCACGTTGATCTCGGTTATAAACAATAATTGGGAGCAGAAATATAATTATTCTAAATAAATGAAATAAACACTTAATTTGTATACATGCAAGTTAGTTAATTAGTATAAATGTATATTGAAAATCCAAAAGAACACAGTTTTTCACTTAGTCTGTAGACCTTGGTTTTGAAACAAGTTTATGAATTTGCATTGCAGAAAAGTCTGAATCTGCATGCTTACTTTTTCTACCAAATTGGATTATTGTTAGCAATTTTTGTACGAATCAAATGCGTCTTCATATACAGATTGGCGGAGGAAATTGTCCAAATTATGGACAAGTTTATAATTTCCACATTTTACTGCCAATTAAGTTTTGAATTAAGTCTCCATGCCTGCAATTTGAATCGAATTCTTAATAAAGGCATTCTGCAAATCCATTTGTCTTGTGATTATCTATAGCCAAGAAAAACGGAAGTGGAAACCAGTGCTGTCAGACATGACCCAAAATGGTCCATGAAATATTTTGTCATGCATTTAGAAAAAAGGGTCACATATACATTATATATCGATACTGCGTATATACAAGTATAGCGACAACTGCATGTTTTTGACACTTGTGAACGCATAAGTGTTTAATGTATATATTTGTTAACATTTAAACTTGTAAAAAGCAAGAATCAGCATGCCAAAGCCTTTGCTTCTTCAGGGTTTATATTGCACCACATTTGAGGGCACATATCCGGTGTAAACTGATGATGTCTCAACCATGCGATGAATCATTAGTTACAAGGTTTTCATATGGCACCATCAGTTACTGGGGCGTGTTTGGACAAATAACCCAGAGCACTTTTGAAACAGTTATTTTAGCCTTTGGGCTCAACACCAATTACAATCAATGGCAGGGGTATTCCTAGACATTGCTCTTTAGAGGGGTTGTCTGTAGTCCACCAAAAGGGGTCAGTAGTTCAACATACCTCTTTTTACACTCCTTTGCTATGAAATATTCGCCCTCGTCCCTTTGGGGCTTTATAGTGAAGGAAAGACTAACCCGATACACATACCATTGATATGTCGCGCTTTCTATAACAGTTTCCCACTTCATAATACATATAATACTGTCAGCTGTATAGTCAACGGAACGTGTTGATCAAGTTAAGTATAATTGACAATTTGCTTACACTTTATAAATGTATATAACGCTCAAATATGTGAGCATTTACTAGGTTGTGCTCCATGATGGCTGTATAATATTAGTTCAGATACAGGTATAGCCAGTTTATGCTGAAAGTCATCTTTTAAGCACAAACTACATGTATGTGTGGTGAATTAAGCAGTTTATCAAAATACCTTGCTCAAGAATTAATGTTATATCAAATTTTGTTACGTTTAAATGAATGCATTATGCCTATATAGTCCACATCAAGGAAATAGTTTTATGAAACACGAAACTCAAAACATTTCATGACAATAATGTTGCACGTGAAATGTTTCGATACCTATCTGGCGAAGCCTGTTTCATGAAACAAGGTGTCCAAAACCAATGCAACACACCAATTGAAACATTTCATGAAACAGTTTCATGTTTCATGGTTATGGTTCACATAGTACTTCAACAACGACTGATTTTCTAGTTTTAAACCAAAAAATGCATTTAGAGCATTTGCTCAAAGTTAAACTAGTGTTCATGAGTAAAAATAAGGCATATAAATTATTCAACTATAGACTGCCATGCACATTCGAGTGAGAAAATGCATAATTTCACAGTTGGTAATCTGCGGTTGAAATTGTGAAGGTTTTATGAAATTTATCGATTTCACTCAATACCTGTTTCATTGTATTGACCAGTGAATCATCCTCATCCTGTCATAAAAACGCCTTTGGCCCAAATTGATTAAAATTGAGCACGATTCATTTGGTATAGCTATAGCTTGGGCAAACGCGCATGCCATTAATTGAAATGTCAAAAGTTGGTCTGTGACTAAAACTTTTGATAGTCACCGGGACGCCTACGTTTGACCGCAGTTCTACCGTCAAAGACTTTGAGCAGGATAAGAACATGATATGGATCATTTGATCTGCCATTATATTTAATCAGGAGTCGTCGCTTGGGCGCCATTAGTCCGGTCTCGGACCCTACTTGACATGCCAATATGCATACAATTGCTATATATACCGTAATGATCGTAATCGTATCGCTTCCTTGACCCTAAAGTTTACCATTAAGTTTAAACGGTATTGAAGGTCTCATAACTTGCGATTTCTGTTGTTAACGCTTTAATTTTTTTTAAATCGTTGATTAAACTCATCGGAGTATGGCGCAACGAATGACTCGTTTGAGTCTGACGTGCATGCATGCAGACATCTAGGCAGCATCCTGTAATTTTTACAGAACTATTACCACCTTTATTAATTAATTTGGTGCACATAACTAGGTGTTAATTTGGCATTAACAAGCAGCAAATGTATCACTTCCCCGATTCACATCTGCAGCTCATTCCGCAATATTAAGTCACTTGTGAAATGATTTCAGGTCAAATTAAGTAACAAATTGAAATCCACCAAAGAGAATATACATGTATCGCCAGCCACGAATTCTGGTTTGTCTTTGAGAAAATACAAATTCCTGGTAAGATGGATGCGATAAAATGCGTGACCATGCCAAATTTAAAGAGGATAAAAAAGATTTATTTTTTGCAAAATACAAAAGTGATTGGATAGGGTTTCTTGTTGATTTTTGGACCATTGGTTTCTATTGTTGGCAATATGATCAACATAGAGAAATTATTTTCCATATTGGTTTGAACTGTTTTACCAATAGAGACCGAGGTGAAGCGCCGTTACGACATAACCACTGAACACGTGACGTATTTCATGTCATGAAGCGCCGTAAAGATATTACTGGTTGATATTCAACTTCTCAATTTCAGCCAGGCCAAAACACAAAACCCATATGCTTGAGATATTAAACCGCTGAAATTACACCACTCGTGCACAAGCAAAACAATTCAAACAATTTGTCCGATTTGTATTTCGTCTGTTAAAGACAAAATATAATTCGTTTCCGAGAAATAAGCTTTGCACGCATGTAATTAAATTTTGTTAATGTCTTAATCTTAACTAAATTAATGGAAATGAGAAGCTGAAAAAAAAAAAAAAAACCAAAGTCGTTCAGAACTTTGTATCAGTGCTTATGCATATAAACTAATTGTCGGAAAGGACATTCAACCCTGCTTGTATTCTTATTAGTTCATAAATCTAATAGAAGACATGAATAACAAACAGTGGTTAAAGTTTCTGCGATTTCTGCGATTTTTTTTTCTTTAAAGGAAATTGCAAAAACTGATTTAGACAAGTTCGAATTAAAGTTCTTTATGCAATGAAAGTCAGTAGGTCAAGTGAGCGTGTCACATGTGAAAGGCAAATTCAAATGCACGTGATTGCAACTATACCAAGTCCATTGGATGAGATATTCATGCATTGAATAATCAATATCACGTGATGGTGTCTTTTACTATGCATCCAGATCTATAATACATGCACGTTTTCTTGTTAACAAATGATGACAAACCGCGGTGTTGAAAATAACTTATCTGGACAAACCATACATGCATTGTATACTTGTACATTGTATTTAGATTTGACGTCATATAAGGGGAATCTTAACTTTTTCTTAAGTGTATAACATTCCTACCCATTACATTGTACAACAATCTGCTGTTTGCATAATTACATGTACTTGCATGTGGAAAAAAAGTTTCCGTGGTAATGCGCTGATTTAAGGCGGTTATCGCTATGTAATACTATATAATATTGTCAATTTAATAATGTTATACAATGATGCATGTATAGAATGATGCCATTACACATAACGTTTTCAAAATCTTTAAATTATCAAGTTTATTATTAGAAAATAAATAAACTTGACAATAATCCCTGCTCAAAAATTCCATAAAATGCAATAGAGAATATTGATGTTATTGGTTTCTATCGTTCTATTGACTTTTATATTGAATTTATATTGGCTGGATCATTTGACAATAAATTTCAACAGTTCAAAACAATAGAATGTTTATTCTATGATAATATTGTTAACCAATGGGCCAAATAACAATAACATTTTTGACCAGAGATGGGAGTATAATAAATAAAAAATGGCGGAAAATTTGAAAGTTTGAATTTTGCACACTGTACTTAGCTTAGAAGAAACAGACATGAAAAAAAAACCTATATCGATACAATGACGTCATTGTTAATCGACAAATTTCAACCAATTAGCTATCTCAGGGTCAGTTCATTCAGGATCTTGGCCACTTCCGGTACCCATAGAACAGGTGTTTATTGATTTGTATTGGCTGGATCATTTGACAATAAATTCCAACAGTTCAAAACAATAGAATGTTTATTCTATGATACTATTGTCAACCAATGGGCCAAATAACAATAACATTTTTGACCAGATAATGGAGTATAATAAATAAAAAATGGCGGAAAATTTGAAAGTTTGAATTTTACACACTGTACTTAGCTTAGAAGAAACAGACATGAAAAAAAAAACCTATATCGATACAATGACGTCATTGTTAATCGACAAATTTCAACCAATTAGCTATCTCAGGGTCAGTTCATTCAGGATCTTGGCCACTTCCGGTACCCATAGAACAGGTGTGCACGTGTAGACGCCAAGTACAATGATGCCACCTTGACCTTGTCAGGACTTGGTGGGGAAAAAAAACCTCTTTGACCACCTCGATGACAGCATTTCACCGACGATGGCTATCGTCGGATGCATAAAAAAAGAGTTGTTTCACCTTCCGTGAACGGCATGCGATTATGTGGATCACGGTGCAAATAACGTGGCACCAAGAGCGTATTGTAATAAGAAGGGTACAGGATGTGCCACACCAGACTGAGTATGCGGCAGGAAAGCTCTAGGCCAAAGATGACTAAGATGGAATTCTTGTCAGGCCTAACTTGAAGGCGAGGAGGCGGTGGTGGTACCCGAGTGAGGAATTCCCTCCTCCTCAGAGATGAATTAGACAATTTTCATTCGGATGTATCACTCTCATTCCGATCATGTTGCCCTCAAGTATGCTCACTATATGCATGCCTATGCATATGACTCCCGCACATTTTTGTGTTGTGAATAAGAAATCTGGCAGCTCCAAGCCCACTCTCCTCGTGCTCGACCACCCACTATAAAAAATATTCAGAAATTTGTGTTTTTGGCGCTTTATCTAAACCAGATCTGTGACACACTGGGCCAGTAGGTACAATCGCCATGCTGGGCGCAACGTGGTGCACCAGGAATTAAAGGCTTTCGAGCTGTTTTTTTTTCAACTTTAGAAAAAAAGCATTTTTTTTAAAAACACTTTTTCCCTACCAGCCTCTTTTTTTACCATGTATTTGTAGACGATGAAAGGAGGGCAGCAGACAGTCTCAGGAAGTATTCAAGGTGGTGGAAAAAAAGTTGAAAAACATGGGGTTTTACGGAATTTATAAAGTCATTTCTGGTTTGATGTATTCCTGTTATCACAATAGGTCATTAGGTTAAAATCGAGCGATATTTAAGACAATTCTTAAGTGAATGACTTTATCACAAGTTCAGTTAATTCGATAAGCATCGTTATATTGAAAATGGAGAAAGCAATGTCTGAGAAAAGCCTCAAATGTATTTGACATAATGAAAAAAAAAGTGCACCCTATAGCTGTTGCACCCAAGCCTAGCTGTTCTACATGTAACGTTTTGTCGTCAGTCTTGCATGATCATGACGACAAAGCGATTACTGATGACCTCTAATGATCATTAGTTGAAACAAGCTTTAAGCCTGGTCTACATGTAAACACGTTATGTTGTTAGTGATCCTTTTATCGTTTTATGATCATGCAAAACTGACGACAAAACGTTAATTGTATAGACCCGGTTTTAATGTAACCATTTGTTCAACCTACACAATATTCAGACATTTTAAAAAAGTTGTCTTAGATATTTTGTGTTATAGGAAGTATTAAGTATGTGATGTAAAATTAAGGCACGTACATCCTTAATTTCTTGTTTTTAAAGTTGATTTTTGTTCTTCATTAAATCCCTTAGATTATTTGTGTGATTGTACCAAAAAATCTGGAAATTGAGCAAATGCCTAACATCCTATTTCAGTCACATTCTTTTACATGTGCAAAGCTACAATTCCAATAATGGGAATTGTGAGTAGATTCTAAACTGTGGATTTAGCATATACATGTATTTTTATGGTGGATTTGAGCAGGTGCATCTGCTCTTGACTTTGAATCAATATGCTTTAATTGACTTCACTTTTTTAACTTTCCAAAATGCTGCTCAAGCAACCTTTCACGATTACCCAAAAGTGTAAACGAACCATCGAGTTATCATAATAAAATATTACTTACCATAACTTCTACAAGCCATCATGCATCCAGAAGCTTTGTCATCCCGCCCTTTCATGGTTTATGTATTATCGCATGTTTTGGAGCAGGACCTTGCCCTTAGGCTTCCTCAAAACCCAGGAAAGCGCTTGACCCTAATATGCAAAGGAAATAAATGCTAATTAATATCATAGAACAATGTGTGGCATTTTCTGGCAGTAGATCATCCATGACTGCCATACAACAACCAATAAATTTTCTCAAAAAGTACTCTCGCCCTGCATGCAACTCTTATCAACTTATCGCCTAAATTCGCCACATTTCACCCAAATATCACGAACCGGCGCCTACCCCCTTCCGCCTTTCTCTGAAAGTGAGTCATTTTGAAAGGGTTCAATCTCAATAAAAACGTTTTAATTTCTCCGGTTTGCCCTTCGTCTCCCCATGGCCGGCCAGGCCGAGGATCGACAAGAATGTTGCTTGGCAAGGCTAAAAAAAATAAACTATTTTTGTTAATTGCAGGATGGGTGTGTTGGACTGAAACACTCGGCAGCGAAAGTCCGGCATTTGGTGGTGCGGGTGAGGACCCCCCCCCCTCCCTCCGGCCGCAACGATGCCCAGCACATCATCTTCTGGGCAGAAGGCATCTGGAGAGAACCCAACAAGAGAGGTGGAGAATATCCAGAACACGGCGGACAACTACGAGGAATTGGGGCTGATAGGCACAGGGGCCTATGGCACCGTGTACCGGGCCCGCGACAGGGCCAACAATGGCCAGATCGTGGCCCTCAAGAAGGTCCGCATCCCGCTCACCGAGGACGGCATTCCCATGAACACCCTCAGGGAGATTTCCCTGCTCAAGAACCTGGAGCGCTATGAACATCCCAACATCGTCAGGTACGAGCGGATTCTGAACCTTCTTGTTTTTTGCACACACGCCCACCTTTTTCTCCCATAAAATGGTCATTTTTCTTGGTATGGTGCCTGTGGAGCTCTGCAGAGATATATGGTTGGACAACAGAGTGGCTGGAATGTCATTGTCTTTGCATGGCATTCCAGCCATTATAAGACATTTTACTGTTCATCATGATGATCAACCCTATAGCTCCACTGGGGGAGTATCTCTTGAAGAGAATTTTTGAAATATAAGGATTTAATGCAAAAACCTCTTAAAGAGAATTTTAGAAATATACATGTACTGTAAGGATTTCACCACAAAACATCTTGAAGAGAATTTTTGAAATATAAGGATTTCATCTTGAAACCTCTTGAAGAGAATTTTTGAAATATAAGGATTTCATCTTAAAACCTATTGAAGAGAATTTTAGAAACAGG
>JAQGCC010001112.1:0-26556 GCA_034698905.1 Xestoiulus laeticollis | reverse complement strand
TGCAGCGTGTAATGTTTTGCGGTCCTGCAAGCGCAAAAGATTTATTGCGCCATACAGCAGCGCAAGAAATGCGCAGCCAGGAAAATGGGGCTTTAGCAACGAATACCACTCGAAAGCCCCATTTTTCTAGCTGCGCAACTGGAGGGCGCAATACAGCAGCCGTATTGCGCTGGGGACCCGGCATGCAACCAATGCGCTCATTTTCCTAGACTGCGCACAACGTAAAACGCTGCCGTTTCCTGCACTGAGTGAAAGGACGACCGACTCAGATCGGGTACGTACGCAGCACGCAGCAACAATGGCGGCCGATAATCTGCCATCTCGCTGATCCCGGCCTGACCTGTCATTGAATTGTGGGCCCGGGGTGAATCAATTTAGGACGAAAAAGTGTGGATAATTAATACCGGACCGATTCAGGTAATAGGAAACTATTTTTCATTTAACTTTGTTTTTATTGGGCTTATTTTGCGAAGTTTTCAACTCACGTCTAAAGTGCCTGTCAAAGTAGCCCTGGATTGTTTGGGCCCTTTCATTTCTTTTTTTTGCGGGTTTCAAAACAACAAATTATTTAAGACAAATAGATACAAGAATTATCAAGAAATGATCGTGGCATGCAGCCAGATGTCCTGTTTCTAGGAAAACAGAAATCTGCAGCGTGTAATATGTTTTGCGGTCCTGCAAGTGCAAAAGATTTATTGCGCCCTACAGCAGCGCAAAAATGCGCAGCTAGGAAAACGGGGCTTTATGGACGCGGACATGTCAACCAATTTATAGTTACCATGGTGACAAATTTACCTCTCTTAAACAGACAATACTCTCGGGCCACACTAAGTAGTTCCCACTACCTGGAAGTAGCGCACCCTAACAGTTGGCCCGGATCGATTTTAAAGAACAAACTTACCTTTATATATCGTATTACCTGCAAAACGCGACTTGCACGCTCGTTTTCTGGAACACAATCACGATTTTACCTGTGAAGAACGTACGCCAAAGCAGTTTTTTTCGGTTTTGTTTCTTTTTTTTTTCTTTGTGCATCTTATTTATGGTAATATTTACAGCATCTATACATAAATTTGTATACATGTAATCATGTACTGCATGTACATGAACACGTACATGATTTGTACAGTTGTATACATGTACAGCATGTATACACGTACATGTGTACAGTTGTAAACATGTACAGCATGTACACGAACATTTTTACAGTTGCATATGTACATGTATATACCCGTGGGTGTGTGGACATCACTTTAGATGAACCTTCATATAGCGTATCCCTAGTTACACACCCCATGGTTGTCCCAAGCGGGTGGACTATGTAATGTATATTGAATTTAAAAAATACCCTCCTCAAAGGACACCAGTAGTATCTAACCCCCATCTGACGAGAGTGGTTGGTGATTTCTGGTGGGTGGAAAACCACCCAACAAAACACGCCCCTTCCTCCCCTCCCCTTTTTGGGGGTTGAAACCGGAAGTAACGTTTTTTCAAGATGGTGGCGGGAGATTTGTTTTTTTGAATTTCGGAACGGCAGTGGGAAGTGACGTTTTTTTAAGATAGCAGCTATGCAGGAAATTTGAATTTTGAATTTTAGAAGGAGTGATGAAAACTAGAATTTTATTATTTATTGTTGTTGTTGTTAATGACGTTAGTATATAGCGTTGAAATATATGTATGGAAAAAAAGTGGAGAGATGTGGGAATAGAACTCAGGACCCTATGCATGGAAAGCGGGTATGTTAACCACTGGCCCATAGGACCTGCATGTATGTTAAATTGTATGGGGAAAAGGTTGACCAGATGAATAATGGGGGAAAGAACAGGTTTTCATGGAAAGTACCATGACGTCATGTATAAAGTTTAGAGAGGGGGATGACCATAGTCTTGTTTTGCAAACATTACACAAACATATCGTCATGGTTAAATTTAGGGCAAATACATATGGTATCAATTAAATTGACTGAAAAATCAGGAATAAAGTAAAAGTTAAAAGATTTGAGTCCTTAGTGTGTCAATTGGAGAAAAATGGTTAAAAAATGTTTTGATTTCGATCGCATAAATTTCCGAGTTGAATAACTCTTGTTGTAGTCAGTTGATATTAAAATTCTAAATTTGTGCTTGAAGAGCATGAAAATATTTACCATGCTGTTAAAATTTGGGTTTCATAGCTTTAATGCTCGTGAAAATGTTTTCAATTGGCGAACGTAAATTTAAGAGTGGAATTGTAGTAAGCAAATTTTTTTAAAAAAAATCAACATTTAAATTGACTGGTAAAATCAGGATGAAATGTTGAAAATATAGTTGGAAATGGTGGATAATTTTGAATAATCTGGTTTAAATGGTTAAAATGGCAAATAACGTATAGAAATAATGGAAATAGACAATAAATTCAATTCAATTCCTTACCCTTCAGTCAGCATGTATATTATGCCATGTGGCAGGGGGCAAAGTGCCAGATTTTGGGTGAACTTTTTATACGGACGTGGCCGTTTTTTGGGGAACTATCCCGGCGTTCGCCTATGTGCCTTTATGGGCGATTAATGGAGGTTGTGGGAAACCACGAAAAACCACAACCAGGATAGCCGACCGGGGTTTGAACCTGGGTCTCCCGAGTTCAAGGAGCTAAGCATAATCACTAAGCCAACCTTGTCGGTGATAAATGTAATGGAAAATACGTAACAAGTCGGAAATCATGCAAAATGGCAAATAAAGGGTTGTAAATTTGAGAGAAACAGTTGATAGAGGGGTTGACATGGGGGTAAATAGCAATAAATGAAATGGAATGGTGAAAATTTGTAAATAACGGTTAGGAAATTGTGGAAAACAGCAATGAAGGAGGTGAAATATGTTGAAAATTTTTTTGGAATAGTTAATAATGGATGGAAATAATGGAAATGGTAAATAATAGGATAGAAAATGGCCATTAACAAGACGGTAATCATGGAAAATGGATAATGAAGGGTTGGAAATGATATAACAGGTCACGAAGGCCCAACGATGGAAGACACGAAATCATGCCTGCATTGTATGCATGTACAGTCAAGTCAAAGGAACGATGTCACATATGCAACATGTCCATACGAGAAAGTGTGACGTCAATGCAAAACACACCAATAGCAGAAAAGGATTATAGCCTGTCCAGTAAGGGAGAACGTAGACATTATCATGACTAAGGAGGATAAAAGGACAAACCACCTTCAGTGTACACCACAAACTATACCAGAACGAATAAGTATTATACCAGAGCCATGGATTCGAATGAAAGCATTCACAGATACTTGCGGGACCTTGTAATTGTTGGATAAAAGCCCATTCTTCTGAAATGGTAGAATTACATGGTGGATGAGTTTGGACGAAAGGTACCTAACTTAGTGAACGAGGCCCCTGAAAATGGAATGGTGAAAATGGTGAAAAAGAAAAAGAAGAAGGTATATCACATATAGAATGGGAAACCTACAGCGAAGCCAAAATCAAAGAAGTCTCAAATTAATACCAACCATGTGGCACACCATGTGGGAAAGTCTTCATCATGAATCCACTGACACATCACTTTGTTTGAATCAATTCATAATGTTACTCCTGTTTTTAAATAAATGTTTTTACCTTATAAACACTGCCTCATTATGTGCGTTTTACATAAAAGGCTGTAAATAATGGTGAATGGCAAATAAGCGTGTGGAATTAGTGTAGAATGGTAAATAATGGTTTGGAAAATAATATAAATGGGTAGAAAAGTCGGAAATTGGCAAATACCAAATTGTAAATTATAGAAAAACAATAAATAACAAGTTGGAAATGATGGAAAATGTCAATAAACAGGATAAAAATTGTTAATAACAAGATGGAAATCATGGAAAATGGCTAATAAAGGGTTGAAATTAAAGAGAAACCAAGGATAATGGGGTGGAAATGGAACAGTGAAAGTGTGTAAATAACGGTATGGAAATTGAGGAAAATGGCGATAAATAAGGTGGTTATAATTATCCCCTGAGGAAAGGGCACATGTGAAAAGCACATGTCCTAAATTAGGAGCTTTAAAAATGTTCCACTGTATGATGGTAATTAGTCAAGGGGAAGTCATATGTGAAAAAAACATGATAAGGCATGTACAGGGATAGAGAAAATGCCACTTAAGACAATAATGTGATTAACCATTAATATTTTATTGCTAACTATTGTTCATCACTAATTTGCATTCTAAGCACAGCACATACATTTTTAAGTCAGTATTGAGAATCACACATGAAATCAGTATGTCTAAGGGGTTTTGCAACAGCGGTCGATTCTTGTAATAGCAAGATCACGAGCTAGTTGAAATAATCTAACCGGTTGCTGGGGTATGCTACAGTTCTGGCTTAGGTACAATGGCGGTAACGGTTTAGAGTTGATTTCCTCTGGTACAATAACATCATCGATGCACAAATTAGGATCACGTAAAAGTTTTGAATATTGCTGATAAATATGATGAATCCATTCAGGGCATTTCCACTTGATAGCTACAACTTGTATGCACCAATCAAGGTTTTCGACATGCCAAAAGCAATGATTTAAAGTATGCAGTGGAGAAAGACTCCTCCATAGACGATGCACATCAACACACGAACATTCATAAATGATAGCCAGCTTTAAAGTATAGCGAAATAAATCATTAATGTCGAATACACACTTTTCAGGTAGTGAGTGCGGATGTAGCGAATTTTCTTCAAAATATTTTGAGAAAGCAATACGTTGGAGATTATCAAATAAATCATAATCATCCCATCGATCATATCCGTCAGCAGCAATACATCGTTCATCACCATTCTCCTGGTCGTATGTATCACCATCATAATGAAAGTAACGCCCTTCAACATCCATATCAGCAACAGTCGTATGTATCGATTTTAAAGGAGACATGTTAGCATCAGTAGTATTGAGGTACATATCTATAGAGATAGTGTGTTTTGGCTAGAGTTGCCAGCCTTATAAAGCGCATTGGCTGTACAACGTGATAGTGACATCACCCATAACTAAGCCAATAACAGTGTAGTAGGGTGAAATGTCAATTATGCCAGAACATGAATCCTCTCGATGACAGCATATAGTACAAGTTCAGGCATAAAAACCAGGCCACTGCTACAGCCTGAGGGTACAAGAAGCCATAACGGTATGTCATACAAGTCAATACATGAACACTAGGTCAACACATATGCCCTCTGGAACACAAATCATGATGCCATCGCTGACATGTATGGTCCTAACAGGAAAGCATGACGTCAACCTGAGCACATCAATAACGAATAAGAGTGTTATGAGTGGCCTGTCAAGCACCCAATGAGAGAAAGAGTGCATACGTCACCATAATTGAATAAAAGAGCAGTCCCTGTCTTCATGAGCACACAACTCTTCTACAGTTACCTTCAGTGTACGATATGCATTATACAGACAAAGCCATTCTCTACATGGATTCTTCTGTACATGCCTCACAGCCCTTACTAGCAGAACCGCACTCAAAGAGTAGTTCCGAGGAAGAAAATAGAGAAAATGCCCCAAAATATCGGAAGACAGAACATTGTGCTGTAAAAACTGTAAATAACAGGATTGAGGATGCCAACTTTTAAATCAAGGGTGAGTGCTACCTAATTCTTGAGAAATTTAGAGGGCAGACATATGTTAAAATACGAGATTTTGTGCGAAACCCTTAAACCAAACAACTACAGTGTTTTAGGCTAAGTAATGACTTGACTGTCGTGCAATGGCAGCACATTAAAGAACTCATACCTTACATGCATGCCACAATATGTGCTATGCAGCCCAACCAGCCCTCTAATTTAAACCTGTACTGGCAACGGTTATTTCAGGCATTGTATCCTGTCTCCGGCAAGCAGCAGCCGGATGTCCTCGTTCCTTTGACTTGTCTGTACATGCATACAATGGCAGCATGATTTCGTGTTCCAGCGTTAGGCCTTCGTGACCTTTTATATCATTTCCAACCCTTTATTAGCCATTTTCCATGATTTCCATCTGGTTAGTGGCCATTTTTTATCCTACTTGTTGATTATTATTTTTGTAACATTGGTTTTAGTCTCATGTGCAAGCTGCATATGCAAGAGCATGTGCTGGCTTGATTGTGCTGGAACAATTTATTTGAATTTTTAATTCTGTTGTTCCAAAAACATTCTTCTTCTTCAGCTTTTGAACTTGAGAGGTTTGTGAATAATTTGATCTCAGTTTTGCTTTGGTCCTAGTTTATTAATAATATTAATATTAATTTTATATTGTTCTAACTATTTAATTGTTAATTAAAAGTTAGTGAGTTTAAAATTAAACTGGCTTAAACTGAAATTCAATTTCTAAAGACAATCTACGGAATATTCTCAACAAATGGTAGCAGAGCATGGTTGTTTGTTAGAAATTTGACCTCAGGACAAAGAAAACGACCAAAGTTACTTTAGTCAATTGGAAAGTTTTACAGTTAAAGGAAACTCAACAAGAAGCTAAATGGCGATTGGAATTTGCTGTGAAAGATTCAAGAAAACGGAAAATACCAAAAGTCTACGAATTTGGTACATTAGCAAATTGTGGAAACCTGAACTGGTCAGTTAGTTACTTTGTATTTTCGTCTACGTGAAATCTACAAAGAAATGGCATATTCGGAAAACAGAACGGAATATACCGTTTTGTTTGCGAAATTATGCCGAGTGGTCACATGATGCGCTGATGATGATTCGGGAAAAGGACCTGGCGGAATTTGTGGAGATTGAAAATTTACGACCAGAGGAAGGAGCGTCGAAAGCCGAGCTTTGAACCTTTTCGACACGTCAAAACAAAGCACTGGCGTGCTTATATTTGAGGGTCAGCCTGGAAGTCAGGACACTCATTAATAGCTGCGGAATTCCAAGTGAACTCTGGACTAAATTCAAAGTTACCTACGAACCAAATTCCGTAGCTAGGATAAACTAACTCCGACGGAGATTTTTGTCAATGGGACAAACCAGAGGAAGACATGGTAATCTTTTTGTCCAGAGTGGGCTATTTTCTGGTGCTCTATTTTCGGGCAACGTGAATCAACGGCCAAGAGAAGACGCTACAAGTGCGGAAATCCATGACACTTCGCACGGGACTGCAAGAAAAGCAGAAGTGAGAGCTGTTTAGAGCTCAGTGCGGGTGGACCTCGCAAACCTTTGAAAAATGCGTGGCGCAAGAATGCGTCAGTCCAAATTGCTTCGGTAAATAACAAAAGTGTTTCGTTAGGGACATCAAGCTAATTTGTGGCAATTGCATCAGCTAGTACGTCAATGGCTAGTGGGTGAGAATCCGTTTGTTTTTTAGACACTGGGGCCACCCACCACATTTGTTACCGACAAAGTACTTCAAGAATCTAAAGTGTCCAAACATTAACGACCTGGAACTGGGAAAAGGCAGATTGGTGGTTGAAGGGATCGGAGACATCTTTATCGCTGTATTCACTGACGGGGAAATGTCAGGATTATGTGTTACGAGATGTGTTCTACACGCCAAATTTTTCGAGAAATCTGCTAAGCATCGGAAAATTGGAAGGATGAGGCTACAGGATTGTCATCCAAGGCAGTGTATTCAAGGCATTCCACAAGGATGACAAGGTGCCATCCATCAAAACGCGACAGTGTGGCCAATTGCATCCACTTTCGGTAACGATCCTTGCCATCAACGGGACGAGTTCAGGGAATTCATCAGTTGAGAAGGATCTGGAAATTGAGTCTTAATGCAATGGTCTCAACCTCCGGGACACAGATCGCCGGAACCAAACTGCGTGTAGGGTCGGAATGTGTTTCGAAAAGTACACTAGGACCGACCAATGGAAGCAAGGAAAGCAACACATTGGCATCAGCACTCTCCCGAAACCGTTCAGGGAAGAAACAGCGTGATGAGACAGCGATGTGGCATCCACGGTTTTGTCATTTTAATGTAGCAGAGATCGTCAAGATGGCCAAAAATAAAGTGGTATTCGGACTGGAGAATGCTGATCTTAGAAGATCCATCTCATGTGACGCCTGTAATCTAGCTAAGATTACAAAAGCATCTTGTGCGAAAAACCTGTTGAGCTCTTACACATGGATGTGTGGGGACCATCAAGAGAGGGATCTTTAGTGTCTTCAGTTTTGGATGAAGACAGCCACTTTTGAAACGGTAAGTACACTTTATTTATACGTTGAAAATTACACGAAGGATAATGGAAGAATTAAACTTAGGCCGCGAGGCCAACGACGCGAATAATGCTGACTCAAACTGTCGGCCCTGGTCCGACGTGATGCGGGCGGGTGCCCCAAAACGCAAAATCCATCCCCCGACGATCGACCGGGCCACTGTCTCAACTGTCATACACTCCATGGAAAACCCCTCTGGCCACCTGGTGAAACGATCCACACAGATCAGCGCATAGGTGTATCCCCGCGACAGTTGCAGATTGCCCATGATGTTGATGTGGAAATGTTCGAAGCGGCGATTCGGAAGCGGGAAGGAGCCCAGAGTCGCGAGTGTGTGGCGTGCAGCCTTTGACCGCTGGCACCGGATGCATGCACGTGTCCACGCCGCACAATCTGCCTTCACCACCGATTAAACGAAACGTCCGGTGATGAGCTTGGTCGTAGTTTGAACGCCGGGGTGCGACAACCCATGGAGGTTGTTAAACACCTAGGCGCGGAATGTGAGTGGAACAAACGAGCTATTGACTTGTAGGGAGATGTCGCAGTACAGCGGTCGATCGCTCCCAGGCACCAGTAGTGGGTAGATGTCTAGAGACGTGGAGGCCGGGTTGCAAAGAAAGGCCTGGAGTTCCTTTTCGGTCTCCTAAGCCTCCGCCATGCGGACAAAATTGTCGGGTGCGGGCACCATGATGGCAGAGATGCGAGAAAGCGCATCGGCGAAGATGTTCTTCTCCCCTTGAACGTGTCTGATGTCTGATCGGAAAGTTGGGTGAACGCAAACGTTAGCGGCTTTTGATCGGTGTAGAGCGTAAATAGGCGGCCCTCCACCATATGACGAAAGTGTTTGTCGGCCGCATAAGCCCAGAGTAGCTCCCGATCGTACGCGCTGTAGTTGCGCTCGGCCGATGACAACTTCCTAGAGAAAAATGCGAGCGGCTGCCAGTGCCCATCATTGAGCTGCTGTAGCACTGCTCCCACCGCCCGATCCGACGCATTGCCCATGAGAGCAAGTTGCCCACGCGACGAAGGGTGTGCCAGCGTAGCCGCGTTGGCCAGGTCGTGCTTGCAAGTGTTGAATGCGGCCTTAGCTTCTTCTTGATGTCCTTAAGGTACTCGTTAAGAACAGCCTGGTGCTGTGCCGCGCTCAGGATGAAGAGGCAGTAAAAGTTGAGCATAGTGAAGAACCTCCGCATGTCCCTGATTTCCGATGGCTCTGGGAACTCCATGATGGCTGCCACCTTTCCAGGCAGTGGCCGCAACCCAGTGTGCGAAACCTCGTACCCAAGGAATGCGACAGTTTCCTTCCCAATACGCATTTGGAGGGATTGATTATGACACCGTACTCGCGAAAGCGGTCGAGCACAGCACAAAATGCAGTAGGTGCTCCTCATCGCTTGCTGACCCTAAGAGTAAGTCGTCGAAATAAGGGCTGCAAAACTCCAGCCCGGGGAGGACCTCGTGAATAAACCGCTGGAATGTCTGAGCAGCGTTGCAGAACGTCATGGCGGGAAACTCGAAGAGTCCGAAAGGCGTGATAATGGCCGTCTTCTGCACGTCGTCTGGATTGACGGGGATTTGATGGTACGCCCGCGCAAGGTCGAGTGTAGAGAATACGCGGGCGCTACGCAGGTGTTGCGTGCAGTCCTGAATGTGGGGCACCGGGTACTTATCCGGCACCGTGGACGCGTTCAACTGGAGGCCTTGCGGGGATTACCGCCGGTTGAACGCCTTCAGTCCCTGGAACTCTTCGGCACGATTAATGGGCTGGCCCACTGGCTCTTCGGCGGGCGGAAGATGCCCTGTGCCAACATGAAGTCGAATTCCTGCTTAGCCGCCTTAAGCCGGTCGGGATAGAGGCGTCGCGCCTTAGCAAAGACTGGCGGTCCAGTTGTTTGGATGTGGTGCAGCACGTCGTGTTTTAGAGGTCCAGGTTGCACCTCCGCGCGCACCAGGTCCGGGTACTCCGCCAGAAGCTGGTGGTATTTTGTGTCCCCTAGGACCAACTTGACACTACCCACGGGCCCTGCCATCACGTGTCCCTGTAGGTACGCTGATGTGACTGGATCCACGAGTCGTCGTTCAGCAATGTCCACGAGTAACCGAAACTTAGCGAGGAAATCTGACCCAATGATTTGTTGTGACACCGAAGCGATAATAAATGGCCACGCGAAAGTTCGACGTAGTCCCAGGTTGAGAGTAAGGAGTCACACCTAAAACGTAAGGAAGACTGTGCTGTTTTGCAGCGAACAACTGCAGGCGATCTGGCGGTCAGTGGGCCTCCTCCGTCGATGGGGGAATCCCTGAGACGTCCGTCCCGGTGTCTATAGGAACCACATCCCGGTGTCTGGGTCAACGATTGTGAGGCAATGAATTTTCTGGCCCGTGTCGCTCGTGGCATTGAGCGATGGCCGCTCTAGTTTCCCGTCCGGTAGTTGCATGGGCTGCGACATTGTTGGGCGTCTGCCCCAAACTTGCGGTGGTACCAGCAAAGTTCGCCACTGTCCTGCCTGGAGCTTGGCGCAGGCGATCACCGATGTTCGATGTTCGATGTTCGCTGCGTCGAATCTCGTCGGAGTTCGCCCGTCCGGAGCGCATTGATCTCGGTCATGGAAGCGGTCAAGGCGTCGATCTGCGATTCGACAGTCATTGGCGCTGACATGTTGATTTTGTAGGTAATGAAGCAGAGGCGAAAATTAAATTATTAATTAACATTTATTCATTTTCAGGACCAGGATAATGAACGTCCATCCTGGCCAACGCCCATGACAAGAGTGTGCAAAATTAAACATGGCCGCCCAGGTCAACAACAAACAAAGACGCCACCTGGACGGAGAAGGTTCCAAAACTTGGGTAAGCATGTATTTTGGGGGATGCAAATAACCATTACTCATATTATATAATTTTCTTTCTTTTTTTCAGGTACTAGGACCATTTGGCGAGGGAAACAAGAGAAGGTATAAAAAACAATATGTACAAGTAAACTCTTTGTAAATATAAATATATGTAAATATAACTATGAACTCTATTAAATATAAATAACTAACTATGGTTAAAAAGATTAAAATACGAGCATGCCGCGAAACATATTAACAACATGACACCGGTCCCGCGCTTTCGATGGCCTTGTCCATCGCCGCGACGGATCGAAACGTGTCGCGAGCGCTGGCGCAGACCCTGTCTGCGATGTCGGAGAGCTTCTCAAGCGGCTCATTCGAGGCAGTGAGGACGCCTCGTGAGAGAGAAGGTAGCCGCTGCAGCCACAAGTCTTTAACCAGCTCGTCGCCTACTTTTTTGCCAGCCAGTTTGCGCATCTCGCGCAGCAGTTTCGAGGGGCGCTTGTCCCCTGGGGCCGCTTATTGGGGAGAGTATGTAGACACTCGGACTACGGCAAAGTGAACTGCTTAATCATTCTGTCCTTCAGCGCCTCGTATTTTCCGGTCGCGGGAGGATTCGCGAGGATGTCTTTTGAGTTGTCTGGCGGTATCAGCATCCAGCGCCGCGACCACGCGGTCGTACTTTGTGTCGTCCGTGTTGATCCTCAAATTCCGGAACATGGCCTCGTCCGTAATAAATTAAATGTCCGGGCTTTCTGTCCTGAAGTTAGGAGTGCATAACGAGACGTTCGCGACGTCCAAAGCATCTGCCAGTTCTTGTTTTTCGGCCATTGTTCTGTCTCCCAAAAACGCGAAAATGTCAAAGTGTTCTGTTAATTTGCCAAGGCCATGCGAAACGGACACAAAGTGCACAAAAACGGATAAAAAACGGTGCAAAAACGGTTTTTAAAAGTCAAATAAATGTTGAACAAAAAATCAAGTGCAGGTCGGATGAAAATCGGACAAAAGTCAGATGCGGGCGTTGGGCACGAAAATCGCGGTAAATGATTATCCACATGCGGAACAACGCAAACACGTATTTGTCCGTCAATCACGGATCACCAATTAAGTGTCTTCAGTTTTGGATAAAGACAACCACTTTTGAAACGGTAATTATACTTTATTTATACATTGAAAATTACACGAAGGATAATGGAAGAATTAAACTTAGGCCGCATGGCCGTTTGAAGAAATGCGGTTTTTGTTGCCAAGCTCGAGTTTAAACCTAAAAAAATTGTTATACAAAAAAGTTCTACCAGTACCGGTGCGGTAACTCATGGTGTCAATCACGGCACCCCATAGAGACCTCAGAGTCCGCCGGTGCCGGTGATTTTGCATTTTGGTCTATATGCCCTAATTTAGATACTATATTTATGCATGGCGACTTTTAATTTCTGAAAAACCGGCGGAGATTTCCAAGTTAACCATTACTTTATGATTGATGTGATTAACGTATCGGAGGCCTGAGTGGATTGGGGAGGTTGAAGCCTTCCTTTTGTATTAAAGCATTTGAAGTTGACGATAGCATATATAGTTTCCATTAAATACATTTATTTTAGTAACCCTGGAGATCGTCACATTGGAATGGGTTACCACAATTGCTATACTCACCTATATGCCACACCTGCATTTTGGTGTCACCCCTTGAGATGGTGTCACCCGGTGCGATCCACACCCCCCGCACCCCCCTAGTGCCGCCACTGAGTCTTAGGGATTATGTTGCTACTAACATGTTCATTGTTTTGGATGATATGGCTGAAAGGAGTGTTAGTTGTAACCGGAAACTGTTTAAAAATATTATGGATAAGGGAATCTCAAAATTTGTTCCTTCAAAATTATGCCACAGTTGCTCTGAACCAGTCTGGTATAACACAGAAATTAGACGCACCTTGCGTAAACTAAGGCTGGCTAGAAACACTTTACGAAGCAGTCAGAGTGCTGATGTTTAAATCATTAAGGCAAAAATTTAAAAACAATTTTTAATACTCATTCTCAGTTTACGAAAGTTAGATTGGGTGAGCCTTTGAAAGAAAATCCTAAATTTTTTTGAAAATATGTTAAATCATTAAGAAAGGGACCTTATTCTATTTCAGCCTTGGTTGGTGAGGGAGGAAAAATTACTTCCAATAGCGCTGAAATGGCAAACATATTAAACTCCCAATTTCAGGGAGTTTTTGTAAAAGAAAATAAGATATTACCAAATTTTGAAATGGTTAATAAGTCTGCAAAGCCTGGTTCACACTGCAGCGTTTGTTGCCATTTCGTTGCATTGTGTGGCGCTGCGTATGCGTTCATGCATGAAAAACGTGTGTAAACGCATCGAACGCAACGCAACGGACACTCCACGCGACGCAACGCAAAAGCTTTTCCGATACGATTTTCAAGATGGCGGCCTTCACCAACGAAATTTAAATTGAATTATTAATACATTGATTGATTGAATTAATTGATTATTATTATTAATTAGGGATAGAGCATTTCATTTTTACCCTGTAGATGAAACCAGTTTTAAATGTGTTGTGCAGGTGTACATGCATGTAGGGTCTCCGTATCCCTTTTCTAATGTAATGCTAATGTAGTGTACACTACGTATTTGGCAGAACCCTTGACATTTACATGGCCCTAGCATGACGCAGTTTTGGATTTACCACTCCCATTGTGTCACATTTCACCAATTATAGCATTGGCGAATGCTCTTCAAGTACGGTATTGAAGGTAAATTCTTCATTTTGTCCCGGGAAACGAGTACGCAAGTCGCATTTCTCAGGGAATCCGCTATATAAGGTGAGTTTGTTTTATAAAATCGATCCGTGTTGACCATAGAGGTACTTATCTTCCAGATAGTACGCTATATGAAGATCCGTTATATACAGGTTTCACTGTATTACCTTATCATGTATTTTCACATATGACTTCCCCTTGACTAATTACCATCATACGGTGGAACATTTTTAAAGCTCCTAATTGAGGACAATGCATTTTACATGTGATTTTTCCTCAGGGGATAATTATAACCACCTCATTTATTGCCATTTTCCACAATTTTCATATCGTTATTTACACACATTGACACACCAAGGCTTCAAAACATTAAACTTTGACTTTATTTCTGATTTTTCCAATCAATTTAATTGATATCATTTGTATTTGCCCTAAATTTAACCATTACCATATGTTTGTATGCTGTGTGCAAAACGGGACCGAGAAGGGGAGGGGCTTGGTCCCTATAATTTAAGCCCTGCCATTGGACATGTTTTAATCCTTGACATGCCCTGTCATGTTTTTTTGCCTATGACTTCCCCCAGGCCTATTACCTACTAGAGGTCGAACATTTTTAAAGTCCATTATTGATGGCAATGGTTTTTCACATATGCTCTCTACCCTTCCCCCAAGGCCTTTTACAATCATATGGTCATCCCCCCTCTCTAAACTTGATACATGCCGTCATGGTACTTTCCAAAAAACCTGTTCTTTCACCCACCATTCATCTGGTCAACCTTTTCTCCATACATTTTAACATAGGTCCTATGGTCCAGTGGTTAGCATACCCGCTTTCCATGCATAGGGTCCTGAGTTCTATTCCCACAACTCTGCACTTTTTTTTTCATACATATATATATCAACGCTATATATTAACGTCTTCAACAACAACAATAACAACAAATAAAAGAATTCTAGATTTCATCACTCCTAAAATTCAAAATTCAACGTCACTTCCCACTGTCGTTCCGAAATTCAAAAATTCAAATCTCCAGGTGCAATCTTGAAAAAATGTCACTTAAAAATTTCAACCCCCATAAAAGGGGGGAAAGACACGTGACCTATACTGTGGTTTTCCACCCACCGGAAATCACCACCCACTCTCGCCAGATGGGGTTAGATACTACTCCTCTGCAAAGGACAATTTTGTTGGTCCCATGACTGTCCGTTACAGAGATTTCACTGTATTTGTTTCCGTAAATATGAATGGTTGGAAATGGCAAGAAATATTAATACAATGTTTAAAAGAACTGAAAAACCCTACAATTGATACAAACAGATGAAGTTCCTACATTATGCAAACACTTAATTTGACAACTTTGACAAAAATAAATTTAAAAAACCCCATACAATACTCACCTTCCTAGGAGGCTTGAACTTTTCACTTATCTTAACAGGCATTCCATCAAGATAATGGCAACCTAAAATAAA
The DNA here is from genome assembly GCA_034698905.1 of Xestoiulus laeticollis. Lineage (NCBI taxonomy): Eukaryota > Metazoa > Arthropoda > Diplopoda > Julida > Julidae > Xestoiulus > Xestoiulus laeticollis. Next base: position 11,325 of record JAQGCC010001112.1, on the reverse strand, counting down.
GATTGGTTTAAACATTGCTTCAATTTCAAATGAAAAAGTTTTTTTTTTGAAAGAAGTAACCAGATGAAAAGCGAATCGCTTTCAGGATGGCCACACAATTTTCAATTTCGCTGATTTTCCCTGGCTAAAATACAAAATTCCTTGACCAAATGCATATAAGTGAAAAAATATAATAATAATTGCAATTACAAGCTTGGCAAAACACCACATAACAGAGCCAAATTCACGTATTTTTTATGCGAGCCCATTGGTTCTTCATCAGGCCTACACATAATATATAAAAAAGAACATATATATGACCAATTAAAGAAAAAAGAAAAACCAATCTATCACAAATTCAGAAAGCAATACATCCAAAACAACAATATGTTAGTGCCAAATCCATAAGTCAACCCGAACAATAAATACAAAGTATAAACAGCCTACCTCAGGGGTCGGCAACCTGCGAATCTTAGCCAATATAATGGTAAAATCATATTCAAAGAATATGTCATTTCAAAATTGTTTAAAAAATTCGGTTCTTGTTGCTTTATTCACTGCCACGCATATAGTCTGTTTAGGCGTTTCATACTAGATTAGCCTGCAAAGCTGCCTAACCCGCCCCGAACCCAAACTAACGTGAAATCCCTAGCGTGGCGGTGAATTAACAGACAAGTTCCAAAATTTCTTTAAAAACTCTAAAAATTCTTAAAAGTATACATAGCATACTCAGGGAGGTGTTTTTCCTTTCATAGGAAGGTGCCGAATGTAGAAGAGAATTGTTATTACTCATCACAAAATACAATGTATTGGAGGAAATTTTATTTCTAATTATTTTGTTTTAATTCTTTAATAAATGTTTTAATTTTAATTCTTTAATAAATATTTTAATTTTAATTCTATAATAAATATTTTTAAACTATATGCAAATTCATCAAATAAAATTTTTAAAGAGAAATTTTTTAAAGAATTTTTAAATGACATTCTTTGAATATGATTTTACAATTATATTAGCTATGATTCGAATAATACGGATCCAACTATTGGTGGTACTACAGATAGTTTACTATGGACATGAAGTTTGTAAGGTAGGCTGTTTATACTTTGTATTCGATTATTTTTCGGGTTGACTTATGCATTTGGCAATGACATATTGTTGTTTTGGATGTATTACTTTCTGAATTTGTGATAGATTGGTTTTTCTTTTTTTTAAGTGTTGATGAATATGTTTTTTTCTATACATATAATGTGTAGGCCTGATGAAGAACCAATGGGTTCGAAACGTCGCATAAAAAATACGTGAATTTGGCTGTAATAGGATGTCGATGTAATTTATTTCTGAGCTACTGGCCGAAGAAGAAGATAGAGTTTAGGAAAGGAAAGGACATTTTATCCAACAAATTTCAAAGAATAAAAACAGTATTATCAACATCAATAGGGCCAGTTCTTGTGGAAATGCTAATAACTACTGCAAGGCACCTCATTTGCAATGCACTGAGATTATATTCAAGCGATTCTGCAGATTTCAACGGAAAACCCAGCCAAAAAAGTGGTCGAACTTTTTTCAACTGCTGCATATGGGCCAGTTCTTGTGGAATTGCTTAGAACTGCTGCAAGGAATCTCATTTGCAATGCACTGAGCTTATATGCAAGCGATTCTGCACATTTCAATGGAAAGCCTAGCCAATTTTCTGGTTAAAAACCTGCAATTTGCAGGTACATGTGAGGAAAGAGAAAGGATTCTTTGAGGCCTTATAAAAGAGGCCACTGCTAAAGTCCCACTGTCCTAAATACTATTAAATGTTACATTTTCGAAAAATTAGCACAACAGGAGACCTGCACTCCAAGTGAAAATTGAAAGAAATTCTAGTTCTAGGGAGGAGAGGGGGGGGGGAGTGATCGCTCCATTCGCCCCTACAGACTCTTTTTGAACGACTCACTGACATAAATCGATTCTTTTTAATTCTACCGCATCACTCAGAACGAGTCAAAAAAAGATGGTCCACGCCGAGTTAGTGGTATCACCGAACGGAGATTTTTTTAAAAATTCGCGTTTTTGACTCTTTTTGATGCTGATTTGCGAGCAGAGTACCGAGTCACTGTGATCGAGTCGAGTCATTCAAAGTGATTCTGTACTCGATAGCTTGTGAACAACTCAACACTATAGACAATTTTCTTAAATGAAGATCGATCCGAGAACGAGAATTCAGTTCTGGAATTTCATGTCATTATTCTTGATTAATTCTCATTCTCGAATCTCTGCCCCAAGGTCAGATTGCATTCCAGGATTATGCAATCCAGGATTGCAGCTAACTGAACAATTAGTTCAGTCTTTCACTCTACATACATTCTTTGACCTAGCAGGTCATGATAAACTCAATGCTTGCTTATTTTACTTTAATCATGTATTGTTTCAATTGTTTATTTGCATAAATTAAGTTAAATTTTCCAACAGATTCCTTTCGTTTAGGAACCATAATAGGGTGAAAAAAGTTCTCATAATTATTAAATCGAAATTAATGGCGTTTACATTTTAATTGTTTTCAGGGTGTGTGAATGAGCCTTAATAGAGATTAAAAGGGTTGCATACCAGAATAAGCCTGTTTTTTTTAAATTATTTTTTAATTTAATTTTGGAACCTAGCATAAATATTCTATTATTTGCTTAATTATTTTGTTTATGCATATGTATTTTATATATTCATGGAAATATGTCAGTAAAGTATATAATTGTGGAGGGTCTGGTAAACTTTATGGACATTCATGTATTTCCATGAAGCATAATATACATATATTAAAACAAATAATAGTATATTTATGCTAGGTCCTAGTACGTTTCATTTGTTCTTATCAGTTTCCACAATTAAATAAAAAAATAATTTCGAAAAAAGGCTTATTCTGGCATGCAACCCTCTTTAATCTCTATTAAGGATCATTCACACACCCTGAAAACAATTACAATGTAAACGCCATTAATTCCGATTTATTAATTATGAGAACTTTTTTCACCTATTATGGTTAATGAACGAAAAGAATCTGTTAGAAAAATTAACTTAATTTAATGCAAATAAACAATTGGAACTTACATGATTAAAGTAAAATAAGCAAGCATTGAGTTTATCATGACCTGCTAGGTCAGAGAATTTATGTAGAATGAAAGACTGAACTAATTGTTCAGTCAGCTGCATTCCTGGTATGCAATCTACCATTGGGGCAGAGAGGAACGCCACGTGGATGGGTGCCAAGAAATGGGCTTCATAAAAACAGCATCAAAATTGAGAAGGCCAACTCCCTCTCGCATATCTCTGCTCCAAGATACATTCATACTTGTTTGTCAGAGGGAACACAACCGGTCGCCTAGGTACTGCCATCCACCAAAACGAGCTTCTTGGCAAAAACCTTGAAGGCGTCGAAATGGAGAAGCTTGGTAAAAACGTCGACCAACATTTGCTCGGATGGGCAAAATTCTGGCCATATAATCATTTTCTCCTTAAGATCTCGGATGTGGTGATGACAGATGTTAATATGCTTAGTCTGCGGCTTGTCCTCAAGCACTGCAACGGGTTCTGATGACGGGAATCCAATATCCGAAAGCAGGTGCCGGAGTCAGACGAATTCTCTGCATTCCGCTGAAACTGCAACGTACTCTGCCTCGGCTGTGGACAGAGCAATTGTAGATTGTTTGCGACTACCCCACGTTACGGTGCTGGTGCCGACTTGAAATATGAAGCCACTGGTGCTCTTCCTGTCAGTCCTGTCGCCAGTCCAGTCTGCATCAACATAGCAAGTTAATGCTGTACTGCTGCTTAAAGGGAGTCAAAGCTTCTGTTCACTTGTAAAAGACAGATAGCGCACAACACGTTTAAGGGCCTTTCAGTCAGATTTGGTAGGCGACTCGACGCGGCGGCTTAGAATGCCCCGGTACCAGCGATGTCTGGTTAAGTGACGGTAGCCAGGTAAAGGAGCGAGCACAATACCCCCTCTCCCATCGGTGTTTGAGCTCCTTGCAGTCAATGAGGCCAGCTGACTTACGCAATGCAGCAATCTTTGATGTCTGCGACAGCAAGAAAGTGCCATCTGCCTCCCTCTGAACCTGGATCCCGTGGTATAAAGATATGGTTTCTAGGTTGCGGAACTCGAAATGCTCAGCTATTTGCTTGCTGGCGGAAGCCGTTGACTGCTTGCCACGTCCAACGACAATTCATCAACGTACAGCAACAGGTAGGTGATGTCACCCGCATTATTCATCCTGGTGTACAAGCAGAGATCAGCACTACTACGGGTGAAATGGAGCTGCTGGAGGACAGAATTTACTTTGATGTTCTAAGCAGGTGCCGATTGCCTCAACAAATAAAGGCTTTTCAGCAGACGACACACCTTGGTCTTATGTCCTCGGATGATGAAACACGGAGGTTGCTATATAAATAATCCCTTTTCCAGGTCGCCGTGAAGATAAGCCGTCACTACGTCAAGCTGCCTTACATGTAGATGCTTGCTAGCAGCGACGGCAAGCAAAGTGCAGACGGCATTGTGGCGGACGTTGGAGAGAAAGTCTCGTTATAGTTGACTCCATGATGTTAAGCATCCGTCTTAAAGCATCCGTCTTGTCTTTGAACACCCACTTTGCGCTGATAGTCCTCTTCCCTGGAGGTAGCGGCATCAAGCGCATGACCTGGTGTTTGGCGAGGGACCGTAGCTCGCTCTGTGCTGCTGCAGTCTAACACTGTTGCTCGGGTTTTGGTCGACAGAGGACATCTTCACAAGAAGTTGACTCAAGTGATTGTGCCATGAACAATATGTGCAGAGTGGACTTCTGTTGTCGTTCACGAATGCGTTGCGATGCACGTACTGGAGGTGGTGGAGCAGCCTGTTGACCAGGTGGCCTGGCTCTTTTAGGTAACGGTATTGGAGACAGCTGAGCTGTAAGCATAGGTCTTGGTTGAGGTAGAAAAGTTGGCGTCAACAATTTTGGTGGCACAAAACTCGTCTCCTCGTCGGATTCAATAACTGACAAAAGGCCAGAGGCGGCATGTTGACAGATCCAATGTCTGTTATATTGCCGATGCTGATCAGGTTTCTTATCAGCGCTGGAGTGTGCAGCACATTTGTAATGATAATTGTACATAGCTCACCCTTTGGCATAATGACATGCACATCCACGTCACCAAAGCCAGATTCGACCAGATGGATGATGTCTGACTGAGGCTGGTGCAAGGTAAAGACATTTCGGGTTCAGCGTCATGTGTGATGGAGCGCCGGAGTCTATCAGCCATTAGTCGGTGGCTGCTGGAGCTGCCGAATTTACTCTGAGGGCACATTAATCACCAAGATCTGTGACAGTACTGGCTTGGCCTCGGCTGGATCCTGATGCTGGATGAACGGGCTGTTGTTGCTGGCTAAGGCAGCTGCCTCTACCAATTTTGAGGTCACATTGCTTTGTGCGACAGTTTGTTACGAGCTGACCAGTTCGTTTGCAGTAGCTACACTCTAGCTGATTAGCATTAGCTAAATGGCTTAAGGTTGCTTGACCGATCTTACATGAACTTACATGATTAAAGTAAAATAAGCAAGGATCATGAACTTACATGATTAAAGTAAAATAAGCAAGGATTGAGTTTATCATGACCTGCTAGGTCAGAGAATGGATGTAGAGTGAAAGACTGAACTAATTGTGCAGTCAGCTGCATTCCTGGAATGCAATCTGCCCTTAAGGCAGAGAGGAGCACCACCTTGATGGGCGCCAAGAAATGGGCCACATAAAACGGCTTTGCGGCTAAGTCTATCAGCTATTTTTTGCGGCTGCGGCGTGACTACTCTAGGGACCAGTAGAAACGCAATCGCATGCACGTGGTATGCAATTTTTTGCGCCAGCCCAAAATTTTCAATTAAAACATTTGTTGTGTTAATTGTGTTATATTTATTCTAAATTAGGAATTTTAAAAGGTTTCAAGCGAAATATTCAAGGTTTAAACCAATTTATTAATGCCGCAAGAAAAGGTTAAAAAATCGTCTGCTACACATGGATTTCCTTCACAATGGGAAAACGTCCCAAACAGCGGCTTTTAGCAGCATGAGAAAGAACACCCTTGCGGCCGACTTGCAACTGCCGTCGGCCGCAGTCAAAACTAGCCAAAATCGCAAACCGCACCATACAAACCGTACCTTTAAGCCTGGATACACATTGCAGATTTGGAAGATAACATCTTTTAAAAGGAAATAAAAATTTACCAAAAAGGCCAGTAATTCGTTTATGGCAGGTTGGTCGGTAATACAGCAAGGCAGAGAGAATATTCCTAATAAATTCACAAAGTTTGAAGACAAGGAAGTCAAAAAGATATTAGTCACCCTTCCAGAGTGGGGCAATACCTAAGAACCATGATACTATTAGTGTCTTTAATTTATAAAAGTAAAGAGGAGCAGCCAAAATGCTTACAAAACAGCTAAAAGAGGGGTTTGAAGCAAGTGGCACCAATTTATAGGAATGCCTTTCGGATACCTGCAATAACTCCTATTCTCCGCTCTATTAGCCATTATAGAAAGAAACAATTCTAGCGCAGTTTATGTTGGGTCCTTTCTCTTGACAGTCACTGAGTGATGGGCATCCTTTTTATTTAACAGACACACCAAAAACAGGTCTCACAGGAGTAGCAGTACTTTTCTCTTGAATTACAGCATGGTATTGTAAGTACTGCCCAATGTTAGAAATATCTTCTGGAACGACTTTAACAATGCCTTGATTCAACATTTTACTTCTATAAGTAATAAACCTCGATTATACAAGGATTTCAATATAAGAAATCAATTAATATTGATATATTGATAATATTGAAATAACAATATATGAAGAAAATCTAAACATTTGAGTCTGCAAAAAAAGTATTTTACCTGTATTCAAATTTCCATAATAAGAAAACATCGGTTCCCAATGTAGACCTCGTTTCGTGGAGTCCAAGCCAAACTAGACTTGGTATACCATCATAATTTTTTAAAATATCTTTAAAAAACGATTCTAAAGATTCACTTAAGAACTCTCTTCAAGGAACAGTTTAACTCTTTCAAAAAAACTAGTTAAGTAAAAAACTAGTATAGTAAAAAAGTAAAGATCATTTTTGATGTGCATTGTCATCTCCAAAAGTAATTGCATTATGAGGAGATATCCAAGGTTGTTAGTTAATTTGAAAAAAAATTAAAAAGAATTGTGGGTAAGTAATGTTTCTGAGATATATGCAAATTAATTACAATTGTTAGGTGGCCCTCTTGGATTAAATATCCTAGCTGGGGTTGACCACCCGGTCCCTATCGCGGTTTGATGCACGATGGGAAGCTGCGCTCTGATTCTTACAGAGCGTCGAGGATCGACCGAAGCCGGGTTCGGTAGGGAAGGTCCGGGGTTGTCCATGGTTAATGGGCCGATTGGATTGCCTCGTCTACCTTACTAGCTCAGGATATTGCCAAGGGTTAGGGACCTTAATCTGATGCAGGGGCTAGGCAGTAGGTCTGTGGCAGTCCCGGCTGGTAGCATGCTGATTGATTTAAACAAAGTCATTTTGTAAGTTTAAATATGAAAGTAAAGTTTATTCAAGTTCATCTTAGGATGTTTCAAAGTGAAGTGATAGTACACTAGAGCGTGTCAATGCGCTCATGAGAATGATTGCTATCTTAGCATATTTTAAAGTTCTTCTGACTGTTCAATTGAGACTGTTGTATGTACAGGTCTTTTCAAAGTGAGATTTTATTCTATCTGAGGTTCTATGGAAGATAGACCTCCTTATATACTGCTTGGCTTCAAACTGAATCCAATCAGAAGAAGGCAGCAGTGGGTGTAACACTTGTTTTGTCATTCCTTTCGGGCTATTGGGGACCAATCTAGGCGGACATCTGTTTTATCTGATGCGGCTTAATTTTCTTTTATCTTTTAGATTCATTTCCTTTTGTCTGTAGATTCATTTCCTCTCTAGGATTTAGTATGCTTCGGGCCCAGTCTTAATGACCTACCGAGCTGATGTTTGGTTAATATTTGATGCATAATTTTACATTAAAGTTATCTAACCCTCGATAAACCTCGATTATTCATGGATTTCAATATAAGAAATCAATTAATATTGCTATTTTAATATTATATTGAAATATATTGATTTCTTATATTGAAATCCTTGTATAATCGAGGTTTATTACTTAATCAAGTAATTTTAATTAATTGTAATTAATTAATATTTCAATATAATATTGAAATAACAATATTAATTGATTTCTTATATTAAAATCCACGAATAATCGAGGTTTATTACTCAATCAAGTAATTGTAATTAATTTGCATATATCACAGAAACATTTCTTACCCATAATTCTTTTCAATTTTTTTTCAAATTAACTAACAACCTTGTATTTTTCTCATAAAAATGCAATTACTTTTGGAGATGACAATGCTCATCAAAAATGATCTTCACATTTTTACTATACTAGTTTTTTACTACACAAGTCTTTTAGAAAAAGTTAAACTGTTCCTTGAAAAGTTCTTAAGTGAATCTTTGGAATCGTTTTTTAAAGATTTTTTTAAAAATTATGATGGTCTTGTATACCACGTTTAGTTTGGTTTGGACTCCACGAAAAAAGGTCAACATTGTGAACCGATGTTTTCTTAATATGGAAATTTTAATACAGGTAAAATATTTTTTTTGCAGACTCAAACTTTTACATTTTCTTCTTTATGTTAATGTATTGATTTGTTTGCGTTAATGATAGTTTGCTTATGGTCTTGATCCTCTAATGGTAGTGAAATTGTTTTTTCTTTTTCATTTTTGAAGGGTTTTGTAGTTGTGCCTGATGAAGAACAAATGTGATCGAAACATTGCTTTGAAAAGGTGTTATATGGGTTGTCATAAATATTAATGATTGTAATACTAACTGCCAGCCAATGAAGATGGCTGTTCTTGAAGTACTGTAACTTATCCTCTCAAGATACTATTTCTCGAAAACATGCCATTTTTCTTTGACTTATCAAACTTAAGTTTATAAGGCTTGAAAAACTAACTAACCCGGGTGAAAGGGCAGGGTAAAACAAACCTGGGGCAGCTCACAAAACATGATGAAGCAATGCATAAATTTCCAACAGGTAGGGCCTAATGAATCACAGGATAAATAAGCCAGTTTGACATAAATATTGTTTACCAATCGGTAAAGAAAAAGTAAAATGGTAATCTTTACCCGAAATGTTTGATCCTTCCCTTCTACCAAGCGCCATGAATATCACTGAAAAATAAAACACATGGAATTTGAAAACTTTCTCAAACATTATAAGGTAGCTTTTGTGCCAAAATTTGGTTTGTTAGAGTACCCAAATGCAGAAAATCTTGTGTACATGCATACGGTGTAACACAGAATAAAAAGTGATGTTTAAATTAAATTGGTATTAATATACAAATGTTTGAACAATCAATATACTGACTCACAACTGCTGGGAAATGGCTTATAATTTCCATTGGAATTGACTTCCTATAGTTTATGCTTTACTAAAACTGGAGATAGTGAAGACTACTGAATCACAACTGCTGGGAAATGGCTTACAGACTGTTAAGAATTTATAAGACCACCATGTTTTTCACATGTTTCAACAAGAAGAAGAATTTTGAACTGGAAGAGACATTTTAAAATGTGATATTATTATTAAATTTGCAAATTTCAGTAAGAGTAAAGATATTTGTCGATGATAACAAAAACATGCAAATAATGTTAACAAAATATAAGACCAAAGTCCTAAATACAGCCTTATAGTCATATAAATATCAGAAAACCTTGCATATTACTGTACATCACTGTGCCTCGTGGATCCAGACTCCGTGAGGGAGAAATTCGTAAAGTTTATTTTTACCGTGGAAAAGGCAAGTCAGAAAGAGAAATCGGTAAATTGATTGGAAGATTCAAAACAGTAGTTCACAATGTTTTGGTCGAAGGGGACAAATATGGCCCTAAACGCCACAGCGGGCTCAAAGCATTTCTCAGTCAACACAGTCAAAGGTGGAGTGCACAGTTGGCAACACAAAAGAACATGTCTACCAAGGGAACTGTATAGAAGGCTCTAAAGACATGTCTTCATGTTCAATTCAAAAAGATGTTAGCAAAACCCAGGCTATTAGAGGAGCATAATACCAGAAGACTTTAATGGACAAAGGAGCTCATGGCTTAGAATGAAGAATGGAAATCTGTGTTGTTTTTTGATGAGAAGAAATTTAACTTGGATGGCCCAAATGGCTTTAACAGTCAGTGGCAAGATTTTCGCAAAGAACCCAAGGAAAAATTCAGCCATAAAATGAGGGGTGGCTCTTTAATGGTTTGGTAATGCTTTGGGTATGGTGGAAAAAGTAACCTGGCAGTTATCAATGGCAGAATGGACTCTGAGATGTATCAAAATATGCTATTCAATAGTTTACTGCCATTTGGACCTTAAATTGGTGGCCCCGATTGGCATTTTCAACAAGATAATGCAGCATGTCATATCTCAAAGTCTGCAAGATTGGGTTAAGAAGGTAAAAATCAGTGTTTTGGAATAGTCACCAAGAAGTTCAGATCTAAACCCCAATTGAAAACCTATTGGCTGTTCTTGCAAAGAAGGAACATGTATATGCAAGAAACAGACAATTTGATAATGCGCGTGAACTCAACCAGACAATCATGGATGCATGGGACCCAATCAACCTCAAATTGTGTTGTAAACTTGTCGATTCAATGCCAAATCTAATATTTACTGTTATTTTAAATAAGTGTGCATCGATAAACTATTAATCATGAGCTTTAGCCATATTTCTTCATACGTGTCTTATTATTTTCTTGATATTTGTAATTATGTTTTAATGTCTATAATTTTGTATTTTGACAACATTGTGCAAATTACAGCGCATTATTAATGTTTTTTTTAATGATTTGATCTATTATTTTGCGTTTTACATCTTCAATTCCTTGTGATTCTTTTTAAAGTGTAAACAACACGGTGGTCTTATAAATTCTTATTCCATTCGAATTAGTGTTAAGGCACCATGGAAAAAAGTTCTGGTTTTTTTATTTTCTTGACAGGTAGCCTAAGGCCCTAGCTGCGCACACGGGGAAACTATTTTACGATAAGAGTTGCAAACCAGTTTTTGTTTCAACCAGTTTGCAACCAAGCGGAACCTCTGTCATCACACGGTGGTGGGACCAGTTTTATTCAGGTTGCCACTAGCCTATTGTATTGCTACGGCAAAACGAGCGTTTACACGCCGCATTTTTAAATGACATTAAAAAATTGTCATATGAAGTTATTTGTATATACATAACATGTATGTGTGTGTATATTGACTTTATTCTTTATGCCAAT
>JAQGCC010001111.1:0-26557 GCA_034698905.1 Xestoiulus laeticollis | reverse complement strand
CGAATAAATACATGTATGTACTGTATATTAGCATCATTAATCCATAATTGATTCGAACTAATATACTTGGAGCGTTATCCCTGCACTGTCGACCAGAATTCTGCTACATTATAATTAAATCACTTGTGAATAGAAAAGTGGTCTAAGATATACATGTATATTGTGATTAGATTTACGAGTGGGATCTCCATGAATTATTGATATATGATGTTGAATTTAGCAAATTATTCATATGTGAATGTGAGATTATGCCACGTTTGAGTGCTTAATTGCATGTAAGTCACTTTTGACATGTTTTCCATCAATGTTAAAACAACAAAGCATTTCATTGACAATAACATTCTGGCAAAATTCGGATTTAAGTTATGAAATATCGATGTTTCAGCAAGCATTTCACCTTGTCTGATATTTTTATAAACGAAAGTTATACCGCTTTTTATGCAGTAGACTTACTTGAAAAGATATCTCTTGTAAGAAAATGTGTGATTTATAGGGAAATTGACAATGGCGATCAATATTCAAGTAATTCCCGACTGAAAGATGAGATTCGTTGTCCAGGATTTCAGTGAAACTATGTTCGAGCTGCAAATATGATTCGAACCTGTTGAAGCTTCTCATTCTTGGTACTTCGTTATTTCAATGTAATAAAAACTGAGAATATGACATTGTGGAGATAAAATGAAGTACTATAAAAGCATTAATATGATTTTTATTAAAAACGTTGGGAATAAGTATGAACTCGAGAAGTGTTAGATAAGTAGGCTATCTTTAAATAGTTTGTCTAATATACATTTCCAAGAACATTATAATATATATTATTCACGATAAAAAGATAATGTTCCTTTTGTTAAGAACAGAACTAGAATTTACAGATCTTAATTATTGCTGTATACACCGGAGACGACGGAATGGACTAATAATGCATACATTACGTGCATGATGCATGTCACCCAAACGGTGTTAAGGTCATAAGTCATTCTTTTCTTGAAAATATCCCAAGGCACCTGAACTTTGAATGTAAAACCTACTTTTTTTATTTCTAAGAATGAATTTTTGAAGAAAAGTAATGAAAAAAAGCCATATTTGTGACGGATTAGCTTATTTTTCTATTTCATGTTTCTATCACGGTGCCTGCATCATAAAATATCATGGCACAAAAAGTTACAGCCATTGCTGCGCAATTCCTCAAAAGCTCCAGGGAATATTTCTGTATTTATAGCGAGGATAAACCGTATTTTTTTTCAGTATATCTGCCTGGAATATCACCCGCATATTCCCAGATGAATACGACTTTCTAGACATCATAACTTCAGAACTGTTAAGGATGAAACGAAAGCAAATTGTAGCAAACTTTATTTTATATAGTATATCGAAGCAATCAATCGGGTTTTTTTCACAATAAAAAGAGTAAGCCACAGTTTCTTACAAATCAGGAAAAGTTGAAACAGAAAATTCGCTTATTCAGTATTTTTTACTCTCGTATATCATCTTGGCTGATTGATGAGAAATTGCTACAACTTGACTTTTGGACAAATAAATAAACATTTCTATCTTCTCTCTTCCCTCCAAATCCTGTGTGTGGCCTAGCACTTGAAATTTTAAGCAATTAGTTAGCTTTCTGCTCTCATCTAGACTGTTTTATAATAAAATTCACTTCCCGACCATTCTATGTCGATTCTTAAATTATCTAAAGCATAATATAAACATTACTATTCGATGTTTTCTACTTTGCACATTTACATACCTTTATGCTTCGCTCAGAAGCACTTTAGTCGTTGAATTATGGATTTATGAAAAGTTCTAAGAAACGGATTTATTGCTGAATGGGAAAAGGATTTAGAAATATTGATACAGAAAATCCTTTAAAATACAATCTTCCTGCATAATAAGTATCGGATGAGAAGCTTGTATGCTGCAAATGCTCATCTGTTGATGCACAAATGGATTTTCCTATCCTTTTTATACGAAAATGCAATCATCTTTTTTGTATCAGCATATAAAATTAATATAAAGTGCTGTGGCGCAAAGGCAAAATTGAATTTATTCGACCTGAAAAAGTTTTATGGCATTTTGTATATGGCAATTGTAAAGTTTGCAGAATGTCAGAGAACTGCATGGAAAGGTGTCATCTATGTTTTCAAAATTCCTGTTTTTCGTCAAGAGTGAATTTGCTGGGATATATTTGGGGGTATAAAAGTGTCTAATGTATTAGTCAACATTAAAAGCGTTTCATAATCAAATATTTGCGTTGATTAATTATGAAGCATCTTCTAAAATATTTATTTTTCTTCATAGGCCTTCGGGTATTGCTGTATCGCTGATGAAACGTATTGCTTATGACGTATAAAGCATCGCCTCGCAGGTAAGGAAATCGTAATATATTTCGAATAAAATATTTATGATGACCTTTTAATAAATAGATCTTTTTACTTACGTTAGTTGAAGATTTACCCTATGATTAGCAGTGCACAATAATGCTATTACTCACCATTTTTTCTCTATATACAGTTGCTTTAAAGATAAAATCTGTAGAGGTGATTTTATGATCACCTACTATTCAGACGTTAGATTTTTTTCCAATAATTTTATCGAGGTGATAAATCTAAAAAGTAACTGCCATCTCTTTTGAATCCCATTGTGCATCGAGAATCCCATTAATTCACCTCTTGATCAATATGTGATAGTCAGTATGTATGAGAAGTAACACATTTTCTTCCTAACATTAAATACACTCTTGAAATTTTGGAAATTTGCCTGGTTACTTCCGCTATGTTTGCTTCGTTAGCATTTCGCTCTGCAACTCAGCCAATTTCCTCTTCAGTCCATTAAAGTTGTTGAATCACGTGTCTCGATGTATTTGCCATTAGGCACATACCTTGTTGAAAATATGCAGACCTATATTTAGGTTTTCCTCATAATGTTTGCATTCAGTTTTTTTCTGTTTATAATTACGCAAATTTGTTTATTTATCAAACATGGGCACACGCAGTTTAAAACTTGTCACATGATTTCTGTAGTTTAATTTGGGCTGAAACTTAATGTACCTTGCTGATTTTCTTCAGTAATATTTGGGGTAGAATTTGGTTATATTACACCTGCTTTGTTTTCACAGTAAAAAACGGGTCAGAAAGATAGTTTGTTATGTTTGAGACTAAGTTTGCAGTAAAAACAGGGTGTGGGTTTTTACATGCAGTTAATTTAACCAAAGTAAAGTTTACAGAAACAAACAAATCGCTGTTGAAAGTATTGATTTAGAGTCGAATTTGTCGAATTTTCTTATAAAAAGAATTAATCAATGTGCTTGTCAGCTTCTTTTTGCTGAAACGCTATAAATAAAATGGTTTTAATAAAATGTTTGCAAAACTAAATAATTTTTAAATCAGTGAGATTTTTCCTGAAAAACTGCTTTGCATTCCAGCATTTATAAGAGTGATATTAATTGGTTAATACTGCAAACCCACTGACACTAATGCATATCTGTCACTATTAGTGATAGATCGATAGTGTCAAAAGTCTTTTACATTTGACAAAGGAAAGGAAATCAATAACATTTACCGTGATGGATAAATGCAAACATACATACATGAATTTAAATGAGGTATAGTTTATAGTTTAAAAAACTGAACTGAATGAAAGGATGGAAGAATATTTACACTTTGTCATTATTCATGTTTAGTTATATTTGAATTCTTTACTTTTTATTAATTTGTATTTATGCATCACAGTTCATGTTATCGATTTTATTTTTTAAATTAAATTTAATGGACTTTTTACCAATATTTGTGTATACACAAAGTGACAGATGTGCATTAGTGTGAATGGGATTTCGACTTTGATAATGTGGCAAGGCGAGTTTTTATCGGATATTTAATATTAAAATGGAATAAATGCCTAAATGCAATACCTCTTTTTATCGTTTTTAATCAGAGATGGTTAGGAAAAAGCAATATATATTTCAGAGAAATTTTATTTTGTAAGTGCCATTATTTTTTGTGTGATCCACTTTTTCTTAATGCAGTCAACTTTTCAAACCCTATCTTTGTTTTTATCGCTAAGAATCGATTTGTGTGACTTCATCATTTTTTTTTCTTCACTTTCCATTAGTAAATATAAACGAATTTGACTGCCATCCACGTAACAATCAATCGTTTTTTGTAGAATTTTTTATCAAAATTCATGTCGGGCATAAACCAAATGAAGCATGGATGAACATTTTTTAAACGCAAGACACTAGCACCATCATTGTAAGAAATGTATTTTTTTTTATTCATTATCATAGTGCCAGTAATTTCGTGGTTCTATGCAAATCGGTAAACACAGAATACATAACGAGATTTAGTATCTCACTTGTCGTGTACGAAAGTTTATTTGCCAAGAGTAAATTAGAAGAGTTTGAGATCAAATCTATTTTATACAAGAAATTTGTTACTGGTTGGTAAATTCTCTAAAGTGGAAGTTATCCGCAAGAGTCCAATGAGAGACGACGGAATCCAATTAAAAAATACGCGTGTATTTAAATGCAAAGTAGAATTACGAGGTAAAATATAACTGAAACGTCGGCTCGTATTATAATTTTAATTAAGATATTACCTATATAAGTCTCCAAAGCAAAGTTAAGTACATCTTGGAGGTAATTAATCATTTTCTATTGCACTTCAGTTTATTCCCTCTAGCTTGCATTAAGAATCTAAATGTTAACGTTATGCAAATTATTCGAGATTCTTGACAAGTTATTCGAGAGTTAACCAGCAAAGTTTAAAGATTTTTAGGGAATAATTCTAATTCCTGAAAGGGGGTTATGTAGATGTTGATGATACGGTGAATGGTGTTTTCGAAATACCAGCATCGCCATCCGCATATATTCGCACTAAATTTTTTTTTTCAGTTGGAAATTCTTAAGCACTAAGTAAAAATGGGTTGTAAGTTTCATTACTTATCATTCTCAAGGATAACATAGATATGGCATCGTTCATAACGCAGCCATCCAATTACTGGTCCTATAAAATAATGCAAAATCTCCTTTATGCGTGACTATAAATAAAAAAAAAGTTGTAAAAATCCCTGTTTAACTGATTATCCCAATTGAAATTCAAACCACGCGATTGGTAATTGTCATTGAATTTCACTTTTAAACCTGGAATAATTGTTGACGTATGGCATACGCAAGAGTCCAATATCACCTCAAGTAGATTCTCAAAGAGAATTCATTGTCCATTGATGGCGAACGAAATGTTCATTCGCAGTCTTCCCTGGCAACGTTCATTGCCCAATCGCACATGTCTGTGGAGGGATTCCACAACAAGCCCATTTCACATTCCTTTATCGTTGCAGTGCCCTGCGTGCAAACCCAATATTTGTCACATAGCGGATGTGGGTAGTGTTTCTGATTGCCATCACAGGAAGGCCTTTCTGTTTGCGCCCTGATGTCAATGGAATCATAATCAGCCACGATTTTTCTTTTGGGTGTTGTTGTCTTTCTTTTGGAACCTCGAAAATGTCCAGCTACAAATCTATTTCCGCCTCCCTCTCTTAAGGATCGAATTGCTTTTATTCCGCCGGAAGTGACATCCGAGGTTCTTGATGTTGAAGATCCAAATCTTACAAACACTTCGTCATTGCTTCCTTCCTCAGCGGTGATGTCAATGTCAGAAGTGCTGGATGGTGATGTAAATCTATTTTGTCGCAATCTAATTCGTTTGCCTCTGAGTATGGTACCTGGTCTGCGCATTCTGGTAGATCCTCTGCTAAAAGGCTTTTGGGTCAGTATTGTTGATGTTGCAGCGGATGTCTCATGTCCTCCGAAAAGGTCCTCGGTGGATGCTGATGTAGTGCCAAAACTTGTTCTGAGCTTTCGTTGTGGTGTTTCCGTGGAACCTGTTTCTGTGACAGGGCGAAAACTCAGCCTTCTTGGAGGTATTACCTGTGAGGTGGATTCGGATCTTGAGTCCTGTGTCATTGCTTCTTGGAGTTCGGTTGTGGTGTCGACTCTCAAGAAGTCACCCGTGGCGGTTCCAAACTCGGATGAAAAGGGTTTGCTCGTTGTCTTGGAGCGTGAAAATGGGCGAAATGTTCTTCTAGTCTTAATAGCTCGAACTGTCGTAAGAAGATCACTGATATCTGTTACGTCGTGAATGTTTGATTCGGCAGTGCCAAGCGTGACGCTTGATGCCGTGGTCGTTTTCCTTCTTCTGAAACCACGTCTAGTGGACGGTCTCGTAAATCTTTGATTGGGAACTCGGTTTCTGTTTCTTGAAGTTGTCACCGTGTCGGTTTGGGAATCTTGAGTTGTCAATTTGGTAGACGCCCTTGTGAAAGGTTTTTGTCTGTTGATGGGACGTCTGCGTAGAGGTGGGCGGACAGTGAGTGGCTTTTCAGTTGTAGTGGTCGTAGTGGATGTAGTTGTTGTCTCTTCTTCGAATTGGAGCTCTGGAAGGCCATCGTTATTTAAAGGTTTTGTATCGCTTCCGTCCTCGGATGTTTGCCCTGGTTCAGAAGCAAAAATGTGGGAAATATTTTCATCATCTGCTGAGTGATCCCTTGTTGGGTTGTTAACCTCATCCAATGGACCTACGATGGCTGGTTCTTGAGGGGCGGTTTCAAATAGAGGTTCTTCAGGAGCTGGTGAACCGAAGAGGTCTAGGTTTGGTCTAGTTTCTTGAATAAATGGACTGTCTTTTTGAAAACTTGGGAAACGAGGAGGCAGTTGAGCTTCACTTGCCGATGAAATTGAGGGGAAGGCTAAAGAATCGCTTATGTTGACCGAGGGAAAATGTTCGGATTCTTGCTGAGGTTCTTGCTGACTTTGATCATCTTCGGGTTTGGAATTAAAATTCCGCTGTGAGTCGCTAGATTGGTCGGAATTTTGCTGACCACCGTTTGCTTCAAGTGCAAGAAGAGGCGATGAACTTTTTGCGAAAACTGTTTCTGTGGAAGCGAATTCCGAATCAGAGGTTTGAGCAGATGGCCTCGTAACAAAGTTGTCCTCGGGGGAGATTTTTCTGTCTGTATTCAAATCGTGATCTTGAAGCGTTGCATCAGGAATTTCAATTATGGTAGTCGGTGGAGGGGTTGTGGTAAAGATGACTGGCGTGGTTAATTCATCCGCAACAGTCGGTTCAGGTGTGGTTTCTGCTTGTGGTTCAGTGATAAAGATGGGAGCTACAGTGGATCGGAAGTGATCTTCGGATTTTGGGATCAAGTGGACGTTGACATTTGGTACACTTAAAGATGTTGGCGTCAGCTTCTTGAAATCCTCGGGAAATTCAATGGATGGAATATCTTTTTCTAATGGTGGAAATGTTGGTTGTCTAGAAATGTGATGCCTTTGTTTGGTTATTTGTGGCGTTGGTCTTGCAGTGGTGGCGATCGAGGCTGGGATCGGACGTTGTTCAGAACTGTGTGGCAACTGATGACTTAAATCCTGTGACGGATGATGCGGTTGAAAATCAGTGAAAAGATCGGAGATTACTGTTGTGGTTTGCGGGCGAGTCACTTCAGAATTGGTTCGGAATTGAACGGCTGGTGTGGTGAGCCTTTGTGGTGTGTTGCTGAATCCTTGAGAAAACACCTGTTGAATAATGAAATAACACGAATGAAGGAATTTTAAGTTTTGCTAATAAATGTTCCTAATTGGAGTCCAGAACAAGGTCTTGATATATGTTGTGTGTTACATGAGACCATAGGGACATTTCAGAAAGTCTTAAGTTTTTAATTCAATGGTATAATACTTACATCGGTTACTCGAGTGGGAGAACGAGATCCAGCAGAGAAGGGTGAACGACCAGTCATTTGTTTATATACAGAGTTGAGTAAAACTCTTGGTTCTCCACAAACTCCTCGGAAATCATCTAGATCCACTGACCAAATTGAAACGCCACCATAACCCTTTTCTTGTACAAATTTTACCTAAAGAATGATTTTAATTAAACATTTAGAACTGCCTATAAATGTACAAAAATACTTGAGCCATTTCATACTTTTTCAACCAAACTATGGCGATCGTCATATCCGACCCACTGATCCCCTTGCACCATGTAAGGACTATCCCCTACTTCGTCATATCTGACCTCCCAACCTTTGTCTCTTTGCATTTCACAGATCTGTAAATTAAAAGGTTAAAAAAACAAATTTCATTCAGACTGGGATTTTTATACAAAGTATAGTGCATCTATTGATTTTCAGTTAAATCGTCAACATACTACTAAATTAAATAATTTAATATCCTTCAATTAAAAACTGCTGTAATTAGGCCCAACTGTGGCACTAACATGACATCGCGATCAAATAATTGAGTTTGCAGCTTGTTGCTGCAGAAAAATAGATTAAGAAAAGCAGTAAAACGAGTATTTTAATTAAAACTCACTTCATAATAGGCTAATGTGCCATTAGCTTTTGTGTATGGACCTGGATTGCCAGCTGTGCGCCTTACATTAAGTCGTGAATGAAGTCCATTTACTGCTGGATCTGCCAGGGTGTATGTTCTGCCATATAAGGCTAAACCTATGGTGAGTTTTTCTTTAGGGGCACCTAGTTTTTCCCATAACTCAGCTCCGTCGTGCTGAAACGAATGTTTTTTTGGAAATTACAGAAATTGAACAGAAAAAAATTGGTAAATCGTAAATTTTAATAAAATACCATGTTCACTCCCTCGTAGTCACCAGAATCAAACTGTCTTGGTCGAAGAGGGGTGTGGACATCGGAGTAGCCTGTCCAGTTTCCTCTCAGATCGTACGTCAATAAATGTATGTTGTCTAGCATTCTGCAATACAAAAATGAAATGAATATGGTGAATCAACTCATTTTATAGGGATTTATACATACAAGAAGTAACTTACGATGATAGCTTTGCAACGTCATATCCATTGTGTACCCTGAAATGCATTATAGGCACAACTGCTGTTAGCATCCAACCCCAACCTTCCTTATCAAAAGCAGCTCTGAGTTCCTGAAATTAAGAACCGTGTTATGCAAATTAGTGCATGAAATGCAATAATGTAATGTTGCTAGAATCGTGTCCAAAATTTGTAATGCAAATGAATGTCCGGTTTAAACAGACTTTGAATACATTTAATACATTTAACATTCAACGAGAAAGGTTGGACACGAAACCAACCATTGCAATTCGAAAAGTTTTAAAAACGCTAAATTTTAATGTGTAGTGTAAATATACATAACGATTGCAACAAATGCTAGATAGATAACGCAAAAAATGCAGTGTTAAGCGGCATCCACATCCAATTATTTAATTTGCGAGTATTTTCTAATCTTTTGATTGGCGATATTAATGCCACTTAACAGCTGTTGTTGTTGTTTGCTTCCAGAATTAGCTGATATGCCAATAATTTAGATTAAAATTTTTAAAAACTTGTTCAGTCAAGTTGGCGCTTGGAAGGTGTCTGCATAACCAAAATTGGCAGTTGAACCATTAATTTCTTTGTCTGCTCTGATAACAAGTAGCTAACCTTGACCAGTAGCAAGAAGTTCGCCTTGTCCTCTGCCTGTCCATCTCTGTCCGCAGAGCCCGGAAATTCCCAATCCAAATCAATTCCTGGCAGAAATGAGTGCAATGAACATGAAATTAGCGTGCCACGTAATAATCTGTCAACCTTCTTCTATACGTTCACGGATTATCATACAGTGCATAAATGAGGATAATGAATGCAGTGATTAATTAGCATGTAACGTGAGAGGAGTTATTATTGCATACTTTAGTCGATGAAGAGATGTTACCACAAAAAAATTGTATCATAATGAATATAAATTAGCTTACTTTACTTAAAGTGTCGATGAACTTTTCGCCCTATACTCTTTATTTTGTTTTCTTTCGAGTAAAATAATGAAAAATTCTATTCTGTTTAATTAATTTAGCAGTTTTTTTATGAAAGTTTAATTGAAACTGGGGTATGATTGACTCGGAGGTTATACAGAGGTTCAATCATGAAACACTTTGACTTACCATCAAAATTAAACCACTTGATGAAGTCCACCACGCTGTTGACAAATATTTTTCTCCTGTCAGCCTTGGCCGCCATTTCCGAATATTTGTGACCACCTTCCACCCAACCACCCACGGAAATCAACGTTTTCAGGTGTGGATTCCGCTTCTTAAGAGACGTGAACCTCCTGTATCCTCCTGCAAGAGTTGAATAGGAAGGAAGGATCCTGTACTACACATTTTTTGAAGGTTTTCGCTAATTACGAATTCAAAACGGTTCTAATAAGTTCCTAGATCACGTATTTGTACGTACTTAGGAAAGGTAATGGGGCGTTGAAAACCTGTATTGCATTGCATTATACCCTAAATGGCATGGAAAATATGGCGGCGACATTACAATGGGTAGACTCGGTATCATGTACTGAAGAATGCCGAAAAAATGAATATTTATGCAGCCTGCATTCAATTACTTGGTACATTGTTCTTTTCAATTGTAAATAAAAACCCCTTTCACTTTTATGTTACCGAACATTGTTTGGTGTCGCACGATAAAAAGTTACAAGAAAATGTCGTAGTCACGATACTGTTGGCCACCTAAACCCAATTTAAAATCTTCAGAGATGCATGTGGGGGTTGTGGCCCAAATTTCTGCTTCCTTGAACAGCATATATGCATTTTTCTTTTTTGCAATTTGCTGCTACCAAATCTCCGTGCAATATACGAATTTGTCGGTGTCACTTTTGCATGAACTCGTTGCTCTCACTTCTTTCAGTACATGTCCTGCATTCCAATTATTCGATAGAAATCTCACCTTTCTTAGATATCTCTCGGCCCACTCATTTCTTATTTCTAAAGCGAAACGTACGTTGCCTGTATAATTTCATTCAGGCAATATTTCCTAAACCAGTTCATATACTGTATTATATGGGGTAAAAGTTGCTGGAACTCTTATGGTAATTTCCATATATATGATTTCTTACCCCCCTTACGTGGCATATTTCACATTCTTGATTCCCACTTAACATTTAATCAATTCGTGAATTTGAGTAAACCTGACCTGGTTTTTGAAAATATATTTTTGGACAACTTTTGGAATTGTGTGTATAATTATGCTTTATTTTTAAAAACTATATCGATGCATATTAAATTGGATTTCACATAAATCTTTGCATTTGAACACTTAATAAGTACCTACAAAGTAAATGCAAATGTAATGAAGTTAACATACTATCAAAGGAAATTTCCTTTCAATTAAATAGCTGAATACTTTCACAGTTTCTCTTGAAAATCATGGTTAAACTGTGAAAACTCGAAACTTTTTTGAACTTACCTTTGGTAATGTCATTGGTGGGATCTAGAACCAGCAGTTCCCATGTTCGATTGTTAAGGCCAATAAATGCATATACAACATGGGTGCATAAATTGACGGGGATGTCGTCAATGGTGAAAGTCCCCACCCCTGGACGATAACCTGACCAGCTGCTGTAGTAGCAAACGATTTGCTTGTTGCCATCACTTATGCCTGCAAAAAACAAATAACATGCATTGAAATTCACGAATCATTTGATTACAATGGATCAGACTTTTATGTTTATTGAACCTAGAACGATAATATATGCGAGGAATTTCGGACTGTTTGACAAATGTGGGCAGATGGTATTTATTATCCGAGGATTGGTCTTTTCTTTATCATAAAGCTTCTCACGCGGAAAAATGCTGGTTTAAAACAGCAAAAAATGTGCTTCTTTTGTAACTTAATGCATTGGTTCATCGTTTGTTTAATTGACGAGAAAGTAAAAACGTATAGCATTTATACACGGATTCTTAATGATGGAACGCCCAAAACTTTTGTCTTTTTTTTTTTCTTCAAAATGTGTTTGGCAATTCATCATCATTTCTACTGTTATCTAAAAAGGGATAGTTTAAGTAAAAAAAGCAGAGCAATTTACTGCATATCTAAGCTAATGTAATCGTGCTGGTCATAATGAAAAAAGCGATTAAATCGCCTTAGTGAGGCAGCTTGTGTATCTTCTTGGACAATGCATGTTAATCTAAGCCAGAGATGCATTACGCCGCCATTATCCCTAGATTAGATTAGTTTCATAAAGGGTGGATTAGCTATTTGAAATCTACATTGTTACGTTGGGGATTGTCCTCCTTTTCATTTTTTTATTTCACGAATTTGCACGGGAAACTTAGACTTAATTTTTATTGAATTAATCTACATGTTTAAACAATTCCACCCGCAAATAATAATCAGGTAGTTCACCTATATGAATCACATTTGGTTTTAATGTTTATATCCGATTCTCAATTAAAGACTTGAGCAATTTCATTTTTACGGTATTTTTGATGTTCGTATTTATAAATGTTCTCTAAAGGGTTGATCTAAATTATACACCTTAGTATGTTATCCGAAGGCCATTGCTGTTTATTGATTTGCCATTTAGGGCAACATATTTCCTGGAAAATATAGAGCTTTAGCTAGGTGATTTAGTTAACGAGTTTTTGATAACAAGTTGCTTCTTTTGGTGCACTAAATTTATTGTTATGATCGCCTATGTTTTCAATAGTTAGCATATTTTTTCATAGTTCACTGGAATTATATATAGGAAGACGAAAGGCATATTTATACTGAATAGTATCTTAGAATAGATCAGTCGAATTAGTGCGATATCATTTCTAATTACAATTGAGAAAGCTCATTGTGTACTCGCTGCGGGAAAGTCAGGTTGACTGTACTCGAAAAGCAGCTCCTATAGGCGTTAGTAGCCTACTTTAAGTACATTGGTAATGGTTAACTGTTTGAAACCTGTCATGTAGTAGCTTTACGTACATTACATGGAATGTATATCTAGTTTTTGACAAAATAAATTTCAACTTTGAACAAAAAATGACACAAACATGACCGTTGCAAGTACACATAAAACAAATTTTATTTCTTTCGACGTTGTTGTTTGGCTTAATGAATTTTTTTTTGTTGGTAAACTATTATAAATTTAATAAAGATGAGCATCTGACACAAATTAAATGCTCAAGGTAAGTCGGTCGAAATTACACAACGTGATGTTTATCCTGAAATTAATTATCGTCGACATGTCAACAACAACAGTTCATACAATATTAATAATTTTAAATGAGGTGAAATACCGGATATGCGTCTATTTCACGGAGTCGAAATATGTCATTCCACAGTACGGTCATTTTTTTATTTCCCGAATTCCTGACCTATAAACGTAATTGAATTTCTCGCGATTTCAGTCGTGCTATTAGATATTGAAATGGGTCAAGTTTGCCCTATGGTGACATCTTATTTTTCCCATTTTCCTCGCTACCAACTTATATGTCCTACATTTTGAATTGGCTTTCAAATATATCTTTTCAAGATTAGTAACAATAACAATAATAATTAAATGTCCTTTCAGCACTCAAATCTTAACTAAAAATCCCTGGACTTTTTTTACGATTTTGGAAATGCTACTGAGCTGGAGACTGACTCGTTTTGTATAAATATGTGCACTGACCAGAAATAAGTAAAAGGAATTGGAGAAACAACTTTTTAATGTGTAGGTTAAAATAGGACGAATCGAGTAAATAAAAAATAAAGTGAAGTTTGAAAATGATCCTGTGCTGATCCTTTGTTTACACTTTTAGATAGTCTTTAATGCCAATTTCGTTATGACAAAATAGGACGTTAGGATCAAAAATAGGACGAAGTACGAAGCCTTCCCACCTTCGACACATTAAGTATAACTAGCTGTTTATGTTCAATTATAAACACGGTGCTTATAAACCAGCTTAATGTTTCTGCATAACGATGCCAGTGGCTCGATTATGTCTTAAACAATTGGGCTATGTATGACATTGTCTCGCTGCTGGTAGTTATAATTACCAAAAACGTATAAGACAAAAATAAGACGGCAGATAAAAAATTAATAAATAAACAATGCTTTGAAATCGCTTTCTGTGGGAAATAGATCGCTATTTGAGCATAACAATTTTAAGTAGATATTATAATTGCGAAATCTAAAAACCAACAAAAAATATTCGGTGATATAGTTTCAGAAAACCATGTGAAATAGCGCAATAACAAAACATTACATAGATCCTCTTAATTAATTATCTTAAAGTATTAAAAATAAATAGCGTTTCTGATTAGAGTTATTCATAACTCGTTCATAATCAAAAACTTCGAAAATAATCTCGTATACAAATAATTCAATAACATGACATTCAAAAAGAGCTATTTATCTGTTAATTTTGAAAAATAAAAGCGTCACCTACGTGCTGGTGTTGTCTTATATAAGTATTTATCAAGCGATAATTACAGGAAAGCGTTTGAAGCATTGCTCGCTTAAGGTGCCGTTCTATGCTATTGAAAATCGATTAAAAGTAGGTCTAACGCCATTGATAATATAGTCATACAACAGCGAAACAGACACTCGATTATTGTTTTGCAGATTTAGGGAAATGTTTCATTGTAAAATCATTATATGGCCGATGGCTATCGGACATTGCCAAAGATGTGGCCGTAAACGTGCCTTACATTAGATAAGTTTGATAAAATGCCTCGTTATTCAAATGTGTTTTCATAAATAATGGGCACTAACTCTTTACAATCATCCAGATCTATGCGAAGGAGTGTCTTTTTGAGGCAATTCATAAAGCTAGTATGGATTTATATAGTGCTGGCTACATTTTTAATTTGAGGTCAACGAGTATTTCCCCGTATACACACAGTGTACATTACCCTGTGGCATGTATAAGATTCATAGTTTCCTCTTACCCTGTTTGCTAACAATGTATTTTTTTGCATTGAACTTGGTGCTTTAAGTGGTACCATAAGCCTCAGGTAGCTTCAGGTGTAAGATGAGACCCAAATGCGCGTCAGTGACCCCTAACAGGGTTGCAATGGCCCAGTGATGGAGTAATCGTAAAATTAGGTTAATGACTTTATTTTGTCGGAATGTCATGGATCATATTTGTCATCTTAATGACAACGGTAACATACTTGATCTTCAATATGTGTTAAATATACTTCATAACTATTACTTGTTAAATTAACAGGGGTGTTCTTAGAAATCGTGATGCTGTGATAAAATTTAATTAGAGTGAGCATATTGCATCGAGGTTGTAATTGTTCAGTTTGTAGTTTATGCATATTTTAACATAATTATGATGCATGGAGCACACACAAAAACTAGTTAATGTTTGTTTTGTAGACGTTTATCTAAATACATATTCAGGAAATGAGAAAATTAACGTTTACAATTTATGTTAAATATTATTGAGCGTGCACTGGATTGTTTATTTGGAGATCTTAATTAGAGCTCTAGGAATATGATTTTGCGGATAATTAAAATAATGTTAGGCGCTTTAGTGAGGTCATGCTTACTCAATTCGTATATTTAATAGGATTGCGGTTTCTGTTTGGTGTTTTTTTTAAGAAAACATTATAACGGTTTGTAATATTTCCGTCAAATATGTTTAAATTTTATATTATTATCACCGATTTACATGGTTTAAACGTGTATAGCTACAGTTGTAATTGGATTTCATATTTTAAGTCATTATAGCAGGGCTAATTAAAGATGTAGATATTTTTGATACCGGTAGTCCAAGCAAATTTCGGTTTAGTATACACGCACGAAGTTGTTGTTTCATAACCTCGTATGAGCAATTTAATTTTTTGTGTTGAAAAACAGGATGGAAAAATCCAGGTCATGAGCAACAAAATGCATATCGGAATTTAGAAAGCAATATTAGCACATTGAGATTGGGGTTTATGTGGGCTTGTAAGCACATAAGCACAGAACACGAGGAATTGTGTATATTTTATTGTTTAAATGTTACATCAGTTGACAAAGATAATCCCATAAGAGTTTCCAGGAAGTCATTTCAAACTGTGCGTCCTTTAAGGGTGCTATATTACCCAGATTGACTGACTTTAAAGATTACATTCAATTTCGCCAAATTTTAAGGTTGAGGTGAGCTGGATTCTATATGAATACCAGTACAAGGTTAGCTTTTTTCAAAATTATTTTCCTTAATATGCATTGTATTGTGCTATACACGAGTTCACATAACGTGATGTAATATTTCTTGCTATTTCCCTGAGTATCTTTTTTGTAATTGTGTTGGTCATGCAAATCTTTGTGCATGTCTTCTGTAACTATTCACAGATTTAACGTGGTATGTTATAGTTTAATATTTCGTTCCACATTCAGTGTGCATTTTCCATTCGTAAAATTCGGATTCCTGGGTTTTAGGACAAACCTTCTCTTTATTAGTCCACTAAAATGAGGTTCTACTGCACCTTCTCAAATTGTTCTCATTGTCTTTTTCATCACCTGTGTGTTTTTCAATATTTTTTTTTGCACGCAATAGCCTATAAGTATAATTTCTTCTGATCTAGCCAGAAATATATCCTTTTTTAATCTTTATCTGAAATTAGTTCATTGCTCTTTAATCTCTGGTCCTCACGCAATGCAATAACTCCACTTAAACCGGTTGTCCCGAGCTTCTTAAAATCTATTTGGCGATTAATCTAGCTATTAACAGTGGAAATCAATGAAGCATTTACAGATAGCAAGTTGACAGGCACGTGCATAATCGTCAAATATATAATAACTTAAAATCATTTTATATTTGCATGTGTTGTATGTTGTAAAGTCATGAAGCTTGTTACCACACGAAATATATTTTAATAACAGAAATAAGCATTGAAATTTATAACATTTGTATGTATCATATAGGTTCTTAGGGAAGTTTTAAATTAGGCTATTTGCTTTTAGTGGTTTTGATGGCAAGGTTTCTATAGACGTGTGACACTTTCATTGTATTGATTTGAAGTTGTCTGTCCGCCTTTCGTATTGAGGTTTGAGGTTATGCTCTATCTGCACGATAATCAACGCAAATTGGGTGGGTGTATAGACGTCAATAAAGCTCGATTAAAATGTTGGACAATGATAGCAATTTGTAAGAGGCGAACTGGTCACTATAAAATGAAATATATTGAACTCATTGTTCGGTGCATATGCATTCTTGGCAAACTTTTCTGGTGTGGTTTGCTGTGGCGTTATTCTTAAGCATTCTTTATGGTTTTTTTACAATATTAGTTGCTACAATAAACGTAAATTTGATAGTTCAAATGTTGAGAGTATTAACGTGAGTAATATTTTATAACTGATGTTAATAGCTCGAGGTTCGATTGGTGCGCAACCTATTTAAAGTGATTCTAAAATTTCTGGCCCATTTACAACGAGGTGTGCCCTTATAAATAGGCTAAATTGTGGGCTTGAGTCGAGTTTGTCAAAGAACGGTTTTAAGGTGCAAAATATTGAAAAATAAAGTAAAAGTTTTTTGTATTAATTATGATTTCAATTACAGTATGACAAGTACAGAATTATATTAATTTATCAAGCGTTGGGAAACATTGACCTGGTAACGAAAATTGCCATAGGCAAACTCGTGTCTGAGTTTACAGAAGGTAATATAGGCTACTCCTTACCGCGCATGGCTGATTTTGCTTGTTATTTTTTTATTTTATTTTTTGCGAATATTTCCAACCACGTTACTGCCTTAATTTTAGAAAAACGTGGGTTTTGCTCTGAAAGCATTCAGATTTTCATGCTTTCCATTTGATGCTTTCCTGATAAGCACCATACGTTTAGTGTAGGATGCTTTTTACATACTCGTTGGGCACATTTATTCAATGCATACCGTATGTTTCGTTGATCAAACCCATTAGGAGTTTTGATCAACTGAATATTTTGTGAATTCAAAGGTTGTAAAATGGGAGGGAGCCCTCGTGTCCTTGGCTTACTGCCTTGGATAATTTTAAACCACCCTTTTACTCCATGTGCAGCTTTCTATATCGAAAATATAGTATTTTTTTCAAATAGCACACCTTATTTTATTTCATGAATCAACTAAAATCAATTCATTGACGTCACAATCGTACGTTTTTTCTACTGTCTTTTAAGGAAAATTGCTTTTGGGAATAAAAAAACATCATTTCTTCATATTTTCTCACACATTACAGAATTTCTCTGGCTTTTTTTTAATATAATTTTTACAATTTATTATCCTTTTTTCCCTCGTTATCTCTATTCAGAGC
Source organism: Xestoiulus laeticollis (assembly GCA_034698905.1). Taxonomy (NCBI): domain Eukaryota; kingdom Metazoa; phylum Arthropoda; class Diplopoda; order Julida; family Julidae; genus Xestoiulus; species Xestoiulus laeticollis. The sequence goes on along the minus strand of JAQGCC010001111.1, from coordinate 8,504 downwards.
ATGGTTTATGATGGCTTTAATTTAGCTTAATGAAGTTAGTCAATATAACAAGTGTATTGCAAAGCATCCCACCTGTTCTTATGTTTTAAACAATTCATGAGAAAATAAAATTATGAGATTAATATCTGCACTAATTTTATTTGTAGGAAAAGCAGTATTTGCAAACTCGTTGCGGTTACTGAGCAACAAGTTATGCTTTTGTTTTCAACTATTCATTTCATCAAACATATGATTTTTATGATTTCTTTCGTTGTTTTAATAACTGTTTTAATTACATTATATTATCATGTCAGCTGATTACAAACTGGAAATGAAATATGTACTTGCCATGGAGCTCATTCCCAGTTTAAAAACATTTAAAAGAGATTTAACCTACATTTAACTTTTCTCATAATAAGATTTATTTCGTGTTATCTTCATCGCGAAACAAAGTTAAATTTTACAGATTTTAGAAATGGTGACTTTTATACTTCAGAACTTTTTTCGCAAAAGAAAAGCCTTATAATTCTTGAGACTTACTTGATGGAGCTCCTTGGACTTGGATGACAACGTTGCTGACTAAAACCGCCAGAGTCAGGTGCAGTGCAATAATCCATGTATTCGCCATCGTTCATTAAAAAATGTTTGAAATCAATTAAAATTGCAAGGTGTTTTCACGGGATAAATGTCACTGAGAACCGCTGAGGACTTTGCAGTTTATGCCGAATTGGCAAGATTGAGGAAGTATAGACGATGCATTCAACAAACTTATCCGATTACTGCCAAGTGGTGAATGTGTTGCCAGAGAGACATGGCATGTTGTGTGGAAATGCAGCAAGGTTTTCAGTTAAGAATGAACATTTTTTTCTGTCTTCGGAAAATGTTTCTCTGTCATTTCATCCGTTGCAGTTCAGGCTCTGTGATGCATGTCATCAACTAGCTTGTAGCATGGACCATGCTCATAAGCACACTGTTTGACAGAGCAAAGCGCAAGGTGGTTTTTGAGGAGGTTTTTGAGTTTCTTTAACGGCCCAGTAACCCCAATAGATGTAAACGTACCGAGTTTCGGGCAGGTTTTCAACTGTTTTCCCTAGACTACCTTACAGCAGCTGACTGCCTGTAGACACACACTCATATGTGAGAAAACAAGCAAAAAAAAAGTACAGATCATCTACGTCTGCATGCTTTTGACTTGGAAACTCGTTTGAAGCAATCCTGTGGGGTGACTAACGTACACTGAAATATATCTCTCGCTTTTCGTGGTTTTTGAGATGGAAGGCAACACCTTCCCCCACACTGCCAGGCCTTAAACTGGTCAAACGGGTACGACCAGAAATTGTCTATACATGTAGCTGACGGACTAGCTGGCTAACTATTTTGCAGATGTTCTTGTGTAATTCCAAGTTTTCCAGATAATTTCAACTTTGAAACTTTCCATCGTCTTCTGTAGCATTTGAAATGATTTCTTCAATTGGAATCCATTTGAGAAAACATGTTTTTCAGAGCAATAATCAAAGTTGCAATGACTATCGTTTTGTTTTTCAATGTAGTAGCATTATATCAATATGTGGAGAAAATGCTTTTATCATTGGCTTTGACAATATCATGTCGATGAATATTTTCAGATATTACATACATGTATTTTCAAAATGATTCTCAATGTTGTCATTTCGATTTTGAAATAGATGTTGTTCTTAAAAATTGATTGAAATTGAAAAAGTGGATTCCAGATGCAATTTTCGTTCAAATATCGTTTTTCAATAGCATCAATAACTGGGAGTTTTGAATCACCCTGTAGAATTCTTGAATAATAATTGACTGCCTTTTATCCCCCCATGTCTGCAGACAAAAAATAGTGCTGTAAGCTATGAGAATTTGAGGGGATAATCCAAGATTTGTTGGGTTTCTACTCCAAGGTTAGAAGGTTGTTGGCTCTGAACATGAAAGGATGTCCTTAAAAGGGTAAAGCAAGAAAGTAAATTTCAAGAGTGGTAAATATGCAATCACAATAGTGAAAACATTGGTAACGGAATAAGCATTGTTTGCGAAGAAGGTTGCAACAAGTATATATTCTTTTGTTTAGAAGTAAGACAAATTACTTGACCCATACGAGTGCTTCATACAATGCAACACTTTCCCACTTTTGCTTTAAAACTATATACTAAAACATGTTCTTGAAAGGGAATACTGGAATGCTTTCGTTTTCTTACAGTAATGATTATTTTGAAAACATGAGATATACACTTTTCTTGAAATACACTATCATTAATTCAAGAAAAATGATTTCAATAAGAAATAGAGCTTTGGGCTGGGAAAAACCATCCGGGTGGAGAAATAGCCATTTTCGTTCAAGGAGTTTATTAAATTAATTTGCGGATTACGCCCTCAGTAAAAGCATGACTGCAATCGTGACGGAACTTGTTATTTTCAATCCTTGAAGATTTACTTTCTTTATGGGTTTTCTTCCTTCTTATACGATTAATGCACCGTAAGTGCACTGAGGAAGTAATTTATAAAAAAAAATGCTTTGATAAAAGCAGTGATGAGTGGACTATAATTTCAAATTGCAAATTGAAATAAAAAATGAAGTATATCTTATGAGTTTCAGGAATAGAGTTTCGCTTATTGCATATTATGCGTGCAATGCCTTCAATGAGCAGGATATGGATTTCACATCAATAAATTTCACTGAAATCATGCTTCTAGCAAAAAGAATACCTCTTATTTATTTGATTTTTTATGAAGATCTTGGTTAAAATCGAAATTTATTTCTACACTAAGCCCCTTGGTGATTCAACTTTATGTAGAAATAATTATCGATTACATTAATGCATTTACATTGTAGTTGAAATATGGGAATCCCAATCGATATTACATTATAATGTTTGTTATATATCTCTTTTTTAAAAATATTCTTCTTAGAAAATATAAAAAACTTTTTCAATTATTTAATTTAATCCCATTTGTTGTTAAATAGGTTAATTTATGCGCAATTTATTCATATGTATATAAGACATGCGCAAGATACTCGTTATTTCCGTATTTTTTTTAACAGTACACGTAACAACATCAAAATGTTGTTTTTGTGAAAACCTGGTAGTTTCATATGACATTTGATGCCATATGGAATGCCAGCCATTTTTTTCAACAATCGTTTCCTTGTAGAATTGCAATTGAAAGAAATATCACGTAGCAAAAAAGTAGAGCATGGCCATATCACCAATTATTTAACATTGTAAATAATCAACAGAAATTAAGGGAGGCTTCTGTAAGATTGCAACTCATCCATCGTTCATTTGCAATTCAAATTGAAATTAAAAATGCGGACGTGATCGTGATTTTAAGCCAGATCTACATTTAGACGCAACAATGCATTTCTAAATATTGAAGGGTGGTGAAAGGATTAACCGAATTGAGCATTGTTCATATCTCATTGAATTTAGTTAACCCATGCATGAGAGCAACTTGAGTTTCATGCAAACTATTTCGGAAATAAACTATTTGCATGCGAATGACCCTTATATCCAACCTCCCCCATAATTTTCTAGAATGTTTTCATTTCACATTAAACGTATACTTCCTAATTTATCCTAGTTCAAGCCACGTAAAACTTACAATGGGTGTCATTGTTTGCTTGAGAATTTCGTTTTTTGTGTTTTTTTATCAAAATATTTTGGCTTTTGCATTTTTTTTATTTAATAACAATTAGCTTCAGCAATGCCAACTTCTAGAAAAGTGTCATGATAGAAATCCTTTGACTTGTTACTTACTATCGATAAAAAATATTTGCACATGTAACCTGTGTAATCTCTACTGAAAGTACACACTTTCTATTCAAACCTTTAAACACAAAAGCGAATGCCATCGAAAAATAGCAATTGTTTAAACTATCATACGTGTTGACATAAAGGAGCCTTTTGTTCAAACGGTATTATTGTGGAAAATCCTTTTTTTTTTAATTTACAAATATCAATGTATATATGACCTCATTGCTGAACCTAGTCATTTGAAGCTTTACATACTTGTACATGATGCATTGCATGTAAATGTATTATTTTATGTCATTACGTGAAGCTGAAACTATTGCTGAATTAATGGTTATTGAAGTAATTGCAGTTTTTTTTCCCAGCCATGGCTGACATGTGTAAAATCCAATAAAATTATTTACAAAGTAATGCTTGAAATGATGCCCTGAAAAATGATAGTCATTAAGATAGTTGAGTAAATCCCAATTATTTCCTTTATTTACACTAACATGTGACTTGTATTTTGCACACCTTGTGGTCATGAATGGACCTCCCTCGTCACGCTATTTTAAAAACAGTTGAAGTTGACTTAGCAACCGTTTGCTTTTTATTAAGATAACGGTTTGCAATCAAAATATTTAACAATCTAGATCCACGCTATTGGCGACACACCTTTTGGCTAGCGTTAAATTAAAACATGATGTTTGTATACTTCCTTTTCCTGAAAGATTTTAGGAAATTTGAAATGAAATGTTGGCTAAACGTGCGTGGTCAATTAAACATTTACAGGATAAAAATGCGCGTTAAATCTTAATGGATTCATTTGAATTCCTGTTGCTTTTATTCGTGAAACAACATAACTGTATGACTATAATGATCTCCATGGTCAGTAAATTCTGATCCATGCTTGTCGAATTGAAATTTCAGAAGAAAATTACTTTTGCATATAACGAGATTTGATTTTTTTTTTGCAAATCTGAATCTGGAAGTGGGTAGGTTAGGTATACAGCTACCTTGTGCAAAAGGTGCAGTGACTGTTTCCTTCACAATCGGACAAAAAATATTAAAAAAGGCAAATCTATTCAGGTGTAACGTTAAAAACATCGCCATTCAAGACAGAAAAAAGGGGCAATGATAAGATAAAATTATACTTGTAGAAAAACTCAAATAACCAATGTCATAGCTTTAGCAATTTCACAGAACTAACTTTTATAAATTGATTCAATGCTACGATTATATTTTTAAAGAAATCGAATTTAGTAAATTGATTTCGACGTTTACTAGAAAAAGTAGCATTCGGTCCGAATTTTAACATACATATACATGATGAGACTGGTCTTCTTGCGAAATAAAAATTTGTTACAAGTACATAATGGACATTTTTTTCTCCAAATATTTCTCACAACTGTTCCTACGCCTAAAAAAATACACTGGACCGGATTTATGCCATGGGACTTCATCATCTCGTGCATATTTTTAATATGAATGTATATGTTTTTAACCAGCACTCGTCCAGATTTTCCGGCAAAGTTTTGCATGCAGCAAAAAAAAACTAGTACATAATATATAATTAACTAAACAATTGTTGTTGTTTTTAGACATCAATTTGTCTTTCTTGATTGGAGTTGGCTTTTCTTTTATTATGAAACTTTGAGAGAAAAAATAGCAGTTGGAATTACTTGAAACAAATGTTTCGAGATGTCCATGACATTATTATAGCTTGATTTCAACAATGCTTCCTTGCTGGCTCATCTTTCATTTATTCATGTTTATAAGCTTAATGTTCATGCTTTTGTCAACATTAGTGATGAAATTCCGTTTATATTTTTCGTAATATTTTCATAGAAGGAAGTATTCGTCATGGACGTTACAATGAAATTCAATATTCTTTCTGCAGTCTTACAATTTTAGCTCAGACTTGCTTCCTATCCAAACATATTATTTCTTGAGTACTATATGTTCATGAATTATTTAATAATAAAACATTTCGTATGGAATGTCAGAATAAATTTTGGAAATGTTTTGGGAACGAATTGTCTACCACGGTTTTTTAACATAGGAAAAAATATCTAAATGAATTATTTAAAAAATTCATTTGTGTGGGTCTGAACCGAGGTATGCACAGTCAAAGGGAAGAAAAAGTGTAAAGTTAACGCCCATTTAATGTTAGGTGTATTGTACTTTTTATTTGACGCCAATGTCCTGTAAATATTTCAGAAAAGTGGCTAAGAATGATTATCACCTTTTGTGGTGTTTTTCAAATAACTTACACTGGAAAATGGCGATGTAGCTTGGCTTATCTCGAAGAATTAGGCATTATCAAGTTTGAAAACCTACCCTGCTGGGAACAATGTAAGATTTGGAGAGCCTTGAATGGCCGCAGTTAATTCAGTGAAAGTTTGAGAAAACGCCCGTCCTCTAACCCCTTTCATTTCCAAGAAATACATTCAAGGCAGACCTAGACCTTTAAATTACGTAGGATGAGTCGTCCTTCGTGGGTATCTTCACCATTGTTTTTAAGCAAGGTGGATGATTGTGTGTAGGAAACAACAAGGACTTTGTTGTCCAGATTTTCAACAAACGCCCTTTCCTATTTTTTTTTTTTCGTTTGTCCACTTATAATTTCAGGCGTGGTAATATCATCTTTCCCAAAATGGCTATGGTCTCCACCTTCGAGTACCGCTAACTTCATATCCGATTTTATAGAATTAGGCGTGTTATATATAGGAAATTTAATTTAGTCCTTGTCCATTTTGTAATTAGCACCATCCCATAGCGTTTTTGTAGCAGCTTAAACTGTTTTCAAGGTTATGTAACACGCCTTTGACTTGTTATTTAATATAGTTAAGTAATTCTGTTGTACATGAGTGCCAATGCCAACTACGTGAGTAGTTAGTTCAATTATATACATACTTCTAATCACCACAAGAAGAAATTGGAAAGCATCTATAGTTCTATTTAAATTATAAGAAAAGGTTTTTTCACAAAAATAATCATGTTTAGATTATTAGATTACTTGAACATTCAGCATAGAACAGAGGACAATTACGATTTCACATTACTTTAAACTGTATAATTAAGATTAATGCAATTTACACAGGTTTTATTTTAAATTCTTTATTTATCATTTTACGTATTGCATGCATGAAACGGAAAATCATCAATAATAGAATTTATTGCCATTCATCCACATCTTCATTCGTTCATTTATTCAGTCGAAACATTCAGACAATGTAAATTTTTCTCGTTTATTTTACACCTTTAGAGACTAGAAGAACGACACTTACCTGGTTTGCATTTTAATGATTTTTGTATCTGAGGGTGTAGAAAACCGTCTTTTTTGCATTCAAACACGAGGCTTTGACTAATATTGCCTCTAAAATCAAACGCCCCTTTTGTACATCGATACGTTACATTGCCACCCACTGCTAGAGACTTGTTGGTTAAATCGTTAGTCATGTACATTGAAAGTTGAGGGAAGTCTGTGCATTCTGCAACAAGAAAGCATTTTAACTAAAAAATATTCTCCGAATTGAAAAATCCGAAAATGCATGAAATCCATCTCATAGAAACCTGTAACTATCTGCACACTGCAGTTAACCAGCGGGATGTATCTGTTGTAAAATATCCCATTGAAAGAAACACCTTTACCTGGATTTTTAATTAAAGTTAGTGATATTATATGAAGATGTTTCTAGAGACTAGACTAATCCTCAAACGCTGCATAACGAATAGTTTAAATTAATCTTACCATATTCAACAAAATAACTCGTGCCATATTCAGAATCCTTTTTCGCAGTCATATCTCTTGAATCTTTCATTAATAAAAAATGTGTTATTATTACTAGGATGTCAGTAGTAACAATTGTTAACAAGTATGTGTTTAAAAGTAATTAAATTAACTGTACATTTATTTATCAAAAGCATGGGGATTGAAATATCGATTAATGTTGTTTTTTATATATGATTTGAGAAAATTTTATAATAATGATTTCATATAATGCTTACTTGTCTGGTCTAAACAATTGAAGGGAACCATTGCATCAGACACATCGGGCATCTTATAAATATTATTATCTGGAGGTTGTGAATTGAATTCCCGTGATCTCTTTGTTTTTGGTCTATAGTCAGTAGTGAAACTTGGACTAATCTGGAATAATTCAATTCTACTGCAGTTGATCCCTGATGTCACATTAAAATAAGTTTCCCTATCGATCCATCCATCAAAAGGAAATGTAATCATATCTTCGTTGTTTCGTTGTACCGTAATCTAATTTAAAAAAATAGTTTGGTTAATATTCTTGAACATTTCTGTATACAAGACTCGTGTGTATCCAATAGAAAAAGGTACTTTTAATATTTTTGATAGCACTGGATGCATCAATCAATCAAAGTTTACCTTGTCCAACAAAATAAGATTTGACTGTATACATCCAAAATCGATTTTTAGTATTAAAATACCTAAAATACATACCTGATTCAGATACAGAGCGTTCCCTGGGACTACGCTTCCGATTCTGATGCGTTCAATGTTACCTACTTCCCTACATTGCGTTACTGTTTCCACTGTGCTAAATAACATTTTTATAATATGAAAAAAAGGTCATAATGAGTGGCGGAAGATGGGTCACATTTTGGTTTTCACCAGGATTTGCTTTATGTAAATAACAATACATGCATAGAACATTTTTGGAAAGGTCTTCTTACACCTGATTCACACCAACGTTGATGTAGAACTGATGTGGATCAAGAAAACATTTGCGTGTTAATTCACACCGC